>OVBJ01000264.1:0-69319 GCA_900406535.1 Noccaea bulbosa
TATGTGGGTAATCAACCAGCTGAGAGCGAACGTGGTGCCTCGAAACGAAATAATCACTTCGCAAATAATAGTATGATTAGTTGGTTTAATCATATGTTTCCACTAAAAAAATTCATATTAAACCAAAAATATTATAAATTTTGATGCTTATTAAATCAACATTCTTATTCTTATAGTTTTTTATCATTTTATTTTTATAATAGTCTATTGAATAACTCATACATTTTTATTTCCAATGTGGGCTTTGAAAAACTCATATTTTTATCATTTGATAAATTGATATTCATTTTTAAAATTCAAATTACAACTTGTAGTAGAAAAAATCGTAGAAAAAATCTATTTTTTATTAATATATAGATGATGTGATAAATTATTGTTTTTACAATATTTAGTTCAACCAAAAAATGAGAGAAGAAAATATAGTATTTAAGAAAGGTAATTAATATGATATATTTTTAAAATATGGAAAGAATAATAATCTCTTCATAATTAAATGGTAAATTATGTATTAATATTGATATAACATATTCTCTAACCAAATTAATTTAAGTGGCATAAAATGTAATTAGTCTACTAATCTTTATTTTAATTAAAATTTACTCTAAGAATAAACCTAGTGATGACACATCAGCATGATATTTTTGTTAATACCACATGACACAAAAGTTTTTTTTATATTTGTCTTTTCTTTTAATATATTAGGGATAATATTGTTCTTAAATACCAACTGTATGCTAAATCGTTTAGAAGAACATAAAAAAATAACGTTTAAAAGTTATAGGATTAAATGACGATTGAAACATAACTATACAATATGCTCAGATCTCGAATTTAGAGTAATGTACAAGTTTCAGTCCAAGTTTTTAAGAACAAAAACATAATACGAGCAACTCTGATTTTACTTGCGTAAATAGAAATAATTGGCTAATTTCTAAACCTGATAAAAATATAGGCGAAGTAAGAAAGATATATACTATGCACTAGCTAACTTATATGATTTGATGGTATATCCATTATTGAAGTTAATATAACCATTATTGAAGTTAATATATATATATTTTATATATATATTAGTTATGCATATGATTTTAAAACCTACCAATCAATCTACATTTCTATGATAAGAATATTTACAATATGTCGAGTAATATGAGCAGGTGTTTTACTTTTACATGTATATAGGATTAACAAAAAAAAAAAAAAAATCACAATTATCACACAAAAAAACTGATATGATTTGTTTTTGTTGTAATAATAAAAGCTAAGATATGGTTTTTTATAGGTTAATACTATTTGGGTATCGTCTAGAAACTGTTAGTTTTTTTGTTTCTTCTTTTCTAGTAGTTGCATCTCTGACTCTAACATGACTCATTAGATGCTTACACTAATTAATCAACCTAATTATCTAATTACTAGTTAAATCGCTAGTGTATATTGTTCCTCTATACTATAGGGTCAGTTTGTTTGTCACTTTTTATGAATTACGAACAATAGCCATGAGACGGACTACGTTCATTTCCTCAATCCTGTAATATTATAACTAAAACAAAAAAGAGTGCGATTTTTAATGCTTTTTCGTCTTTGTGACGTCAGTTTATTACATATGTCTCTCAGATAATAATAATAGTACGTCTACTTTTTTTTTTTGCAATATATAGTCTAGTATACTCAAAGTGGATGTAATCATATCCGGATCTATCGTGGATTGGCATCAAATCCATATTTTCTTTTGTTAATCGTATGACTACCGTTTTAAGTTTTTATTCTAATAATAGATTATCGTATATGTTGTCTGATAATGATTTACTAGTTTTAACAATCAAACAAAAACAAAAACAAAAAAAAATCATTTGCTTTGTAATGTCTGATATATTTCTTTGATCAACTTTCTAGTGGCTATATGAACATGATATTGTTGCCGAATCATATCGTCGCTCATTTCTAAAACGATTCATCGGTCATCATCTATATTTTAAAAATCAGCATGTATAGCGATTAGTCGTGACGGTTTTAGAACAACCAATTTTAAGGAAAACATTAATTGGAATATCGATTAGTCTGTCAATTAGTATCGTTCAGTACCGTCAACCATGTGGCGAAATGTTTTTAAAGACGCTGTAACATAATAACATATTTCGCTGTAACTAAAGCTGTTTTTCAGTGTCTCTGCTCGGGATAGTGTACGAATTATCCTGGAGACACTACTAGAAATGAAAGCAAACAATAACATTAACATTTTAGATTCGCCACTATACAATGCACGTATAACAAGTGGGAAACAGAGGATATAAATTTAACAAAATTGGACCCCACAAATTTATCTATATAATCATCCCAACCCTCTCCTTAAATTCCAAAACAACACTCATATTTCACCAAATTCTTTTACATTTTATCATCTCTTTTCATAATCAAAGTTATATTTTCTCCAAAAATTCTTGAATTTTCCCTGTGATTTTTCAAGATTAGCCGAACATGTCGCTAGACGGATCAGGACTCGGAGGGATGGCTATGGCGGAGGCTTACACGGCCAGGAAGTTTCACAGAGAGAGCATGAAGATTTTAACGGCAAACGCAGCCACAGCCGCCGGAGGAGTCGAAGAGAACGGTGGAGGATATAGCCGGTGGTTTTTCGGAAAGCGGAGCACCAAGAAAAATTCGGCTAAAGTTTGTGATCTTATAACTATAGGATAAGAAGCGCTAAGATGGTCACATACATAATTAATCAAATTAATCTAAGGAATAAAATCTATCCTTTTAGTTTTACTGTATTGTTTGCTGTATGTTTGATCTCTCGTGTGATTTCATTTATGATTTGTTTTCGTGTTTGTCAACAGAAGATTCTTAAGAGTGGATGTTTTGTAAAGCTACGAGATTTTCTTAAATTATATAGCTAGCTAGTCGGTGGTTTTTAATGACGAAGAAAAAAAAAAAAATGTACTCAAATGATCAAATACAAATTTTAAAGCAAAAAAGCAAAAATTATTATAGGGTATTTGGATAAGAAAATGTATCATATCGAGTATATTATTATAATTAACAACTCCTAAAACGTACGTTAATATTATGTAATTTAAACCTAGCACTAGCTCAGCTGTTGTATTATCTGGTCATGAGGCCATCCAAAGGTAATATCGGTGAGAATCCGGGTTTGAGTTTGAATATCGACGATGAGAAAATAATTGAAATATCTGTTTAGAATTTTGTTTCAACTCTCGCTCAAAGAAATTATGAGTCTAGGTCTGAAACTTCTCGGTAAGAAATAAAAAAGACCAGTAATTTTCTCTTTTCAAAACGTTCGAAAAACAATTTCCAGACGTATTTTGCGTTAGCCAACGAATAAGAAGCAAATATAACTGACGATAATTCGGAGCCAAGTGAAGTTATTACTGAACATAAAAAGTTTAGGACCAAAATATATATAGAAAATAAATTAAGGGTTGGAGTTGTAATCTATGCTAATTTATTCTCTCTTCTTCCCGTGGCAAATCAAGAGGATCACGTATTTACTTGTTTTAGGCTTAGATAAGCTTAGTATATAATCTATCCATATGATATCATAACAACATCAGAAGTTACGTTGATGCAATAGCCAAATCTGGCGGACAAAATGATATTTTGTGGAATTTATACAAACATTAGATTGATTGAAATAACTGCAAAAGTAGAAAATTAGTTGAAAGTAGAAACTAGATGATCTAATCATATAAATTGAAATACTAACTACTTGAAATTTCTGATCAAGTGATTCTATATGGTATGAATATATACTTTTTAAACAACTAAATAATTATTTGGAATCGGGTTATTATATTGTAGCTACTAGCTAGACACCCAATGTAGGGTTTGATACTCATAGCATAGAAATTCTTGGTACACGAAGGTTAGACCATGCTTACTATACGAGCATTGGTATCTAGGCTTTGATACTCACAGCATACAAATTATTGGTACACGAATTTTGAATGTTAGACCATGCTACTACAAGCATCGGTTTTGTAATGGAATTTTCATCTTATTGGGTTTACATAGTCAATACAAAACACTTTTATGCATATAGGCCTATAATAATGTCTTAAATTCAATAGTTCTTGAAAATAAGGTTATGATTATTCGGTTCCAGCAAGAACTGCTTACACTAGGCCTGACACTCAGCATCGACCTCCTCAACATAATCTCTATGAGATGACGTGCCTAGGAATCGGCAACTTTTCACTAATGTTGCCTTTCTCATGTACATTTACTTGCTAGTTGCCGTGAGAATATCAGCAAATATTGTGGGGCCTTACGAACATAGGCCCAACTTCACTGTGGCACTTAAAAGTTAAAACAGCTCCACATCTCGTTGTTAACTTGTTATTTATGAAAAACATATGTATTTTTTTTTTTTTTGGGTTAGTGCACACTCATCGAAATCGTGAAAATCTGAATAGTAGTATATATTTTAGCTTCATTTGGTATTTGAAAGCTAAGTGGATCTTCATGCCAAAAACCCTAATATTTAAGTAAACTTAAGGTAAACGTTATTCTAGAAGAATACAGATTCATATACTTTGCTACTGTTTCAACCAACATGAAACTCATTATGAGGACTGAAAACTATTTAGAAATCTTTAATAAAGCAAAACCAAAAGTAAATAGATAAGATAAACACACACACACAGGGATGCTTGTCTCTGTCGAAACACAGATTTTATTAGACAAGTGGTGCCAGAGTACTAATTAAAGAATCAATCTTTAAATAGGCAAAAAAAACTAAAAAATTAATAGAAAAAATTATCTCTTAGAGTTGATTAGGTCACTAAAGGCCCAATTATTACTCACTAAGCGAAGGAGTGGTACTTAAAGTTAAAGATGCCACTGCACAAGCATAACATCAACATTAGAGAGATCCTCCAAAAACAAATGAAAATTACTAAAGTACTAATCTTCCACACTTTCCATTAAGTGCGACCTAATTTTTAGGAAACGTTAAATTGATAACAAATAAACTTGAGATTATAATTTTTTTAACAAATATTATAATTTTTTTTTAAATTGATTTGTTTTTGTTGACAAAAATGATATAGTTTTAATGTAAATTTGTCAACTAAAGTTTTGTCAAATACTACTTTTTATTTTTCCAACTAAAAAAAAACACTGAAGATACATACGTATTATGTGAGATTCAGATTCTATAACTGTGCCTGTGTTATACTTTAAAAAAAAAAAAAACCAAAGTTGTGGACCCGGCCGGAATATTCCCGTCGAGCAGTAGACGTGTCGGCCGCCGATGAGAATCCAGCTCATCACCTGTGTGGGTGACGCCATCTCACGCGTATTTTAGACAGACAGGCGCATGGTAATGTCAAACTTTTGTTTTGGGCATTAATGAAAAGACTTCGACTTTTTCTCTCTCGATTTGTTTTCTCCCGGTGCTTTTGTCGTTCATCGTTCGTTTACTTCCAACTTGCTTATTATTCTACGCTCATGGACAAATCAAAACAGAGAGAGATAAAAGTATCAAAACTATTTTTTAATTTTTTAAAAAGAAAGGAAAAATATCTCTGCTTTTTCCTCTTCTTCTTCCTCTCTTTCAATGATGTGTACGCTTCACCTCTAAGTTTTGACCAAAGTTTTTCGTCATTTCTCTTGAACCGGAATATACCCCAGAACGCGTTTCAGCTAGAGAGATTCACTGATTCATCATCTCTCGAGTTCTTGATGAAATTCTCTGCTCATCAATGGAGGTTTGTTTTGGTTCAAATTTTGATGGGTATTGCTGTATTTGGCTAGTTTTCTTCAAAAGGCTCAATCTTTATGGAGTTTGGCTTTATTACTGTTTAAAGTTTCGACCTTTATAGCTTAAACTTAAAACTACAATTCGAGAAACTGATGAAGAATTTTTACTGTGTATGGTTGTGTTTAGTGAGCAATGTAGATTTAGGGATATTGATTGGATCTATATCTATTGAATAGTGATCTTAAAAAAAAAAAAACTCTGTTTCTTCTTCTCTTTTCTGCTTATTGTGCCTTGATTCTGTGATAACTGATTCACAGATGATGAGCTCTTCTTCTTCTACACAAGTCGTATCATTCAGAGAGATGTACCAACCATTCCAACAGTTATCTGGTTGGGAAAATGCTATCAGCAATATCACTAGTAATCAGAATAACAATCAGAGTTCTTCCACAATTCTTGAGGTGGATGCTAGAGCAGAAGCAGGTGGTAACAACAATAAGGTGAGACTATCTGATTCATGTTTAAGATTTGAATTTTTATTAGGTGTGATCTGTTTTCTAATAGTGATCAAATAAATATGCGCAGGCAAATCATACTTGTTTGTATAACTCTGTTGAAGCAGAACCTTCAAGTAACAATGATCAGGACGAAGACCAGAGCAATGATAAGGTAAAAACACAAGCTAATCTTTCTTCCTCTGGAAAGAAGACTTCACCTTTTTTTGTTTATATGAATGATGATATTTGAATGGTTTTTTTTTATTCGAAAACCTTATAAACCTCTCCTTCTACATTGTAATCTTTAAAGGAAGAGACACGGCGTGTGATGACATGAATTGTTGTTGTTCATTCTGTATGTGCACAGATGAAACGGCGTCTGGCACAGAACCGTGAGGCTGCTCGCAAAAGTCGTTTGAGAAAGAAGGTAAGAAATGTCCATTGCTGTAATGGATTTTTTTCTTGTGGTAATGGAAGGAAACAGAAAGAAGCTTATACAAGAGTTATGTTCTGTGCCTTTAGGCTCATGTCCAGCAGTTAGAAGAAAGCCGGTTAAAGTTATCGCAGCTTGAGCAAGAACTTGTAAGAGCTAGGCAACAGGTGAGCTCAAGCTTCTTCTTCTTTTGGCTTTTGGCTCTGTGTTCATATAATTAAACTCATACTGATTCAGTGATTTTATTTTTTGGTTTCAGGGATTATGCGTACGCAATTCATCAGATACTAGTTATCTAGGACCAGCTGGGACTGTGAACACAGGTTGGTGTTTGTTTGGCATTGTTTCATTCATCTCTTAATCCTCAAGTCTGTTAAAAAGAAGTAATTTTTCCTCAATGAATCTTTTTTTCTCAGGGATTGCTGCATTTGAGATGGAACACACACACTGGCTAGAAGAGCAAACCAAGAGAGTTAGCGAGATTCGAACCGCGCTCCAAGCTCATGTAAGCGACATCGAGCTCAAAATGCTGGTAGACATTTGCTTGAGCCACTACGCGAATCTCTTCCGCATGAAAGCTGATGCTGCAAAGGCTGATGTGTTCTTCTTGATATCCGGAATGTGGCGAACTTCAACTGAACGCTTCTTCCAGTGGATTGGCGGTTTCCGCCCATCCGAGCTGTTAAATGTAAGACCTTCTCTTTTTTTTAACCTTTACATGTTAGCAGTCTTCACTCGGAAGAACACAATTCTCAATGCTCTTAATTGTTGTTTTCAGGTTGTGATGCCATATATTGAGCCTTTAACTGATCAGCAAATCTTGGAGGTGAGAAACCTCCAACAGTCGTCTCAGCAAGCAGAGGAGGCTCTTTCTCAAGGCTTAGATAAACTTCAGCAAAGTTTGGTCGAAAGCATATCAACTCAAATCAAAGTTGTTGACTCCGTGAATTTTGGAGCTCAAATGGGATCAGCCATGGAGAATCTTCAAGCATTGGAGGGTTTTGCGAACCAGGTAATGCTTCTGCAGTCTCAGATGGTCTTGAATCCATTATCTTTCATTTTCATAGAACTCCTTGCAAAAAGCAAGAAAGTTTGTGTCTTTTTGTTCTGTCTTCATAAAAGCATTGAAACCCTCTCATGTCTCTCTATGGAACAGGCGGATCATCTGAGGCAGCAGAGTCTGCAGCAAATGAGTAAGATCTTGACGACAAGACAGGCTGCTCGAGGCTTGCTCGCTTTAGGAGAGTACTTCCACAGGCTTCGTGCTCTTAGTTCTCTATGGGCAGCTCGTCCAAGAGAACACACTTAACAAGTTAGGATGCAAAAACAAAAGAGAAGAGAAGCACAAGGAAGTGTTAGCTAGAGACTTTGTTTATCTGTGAGAGAAAGTGTTTGGAGATGTAGAGTGATTGATTCTCCATTTAGACCATCATCTTCCTCATTGATGTTTTGGTTTTTTTGCATAATGAAGTTCTTCAGAGAATTGGATACAAAAAAAAAAGATGTAAATTTGGGTGGAACACATGTAATGTATTTGATAAATAAGGCTCTTTATATTTGTATAAATATATAGGGTATGCTTTTTCATCTCTTTTCTTCTCCATGGTACTTTTGGGAATAAATGATTGTCAAAACACTAAGATTATTGTTTTATCAAATCTTTGTATCAACATTGTCATGTTCATCCTTGAGATGCTGAGCAATAGGGAATCAAGACCGGTTAAAAGAGTAAACCAGGAAGAGAAGAGAAACAGACCAATGGTGAGGAACTAGCAAATTACATAGACTGTCTTAGGATCATTCAGGCTCATCTCTTCTCTCTCCCATTGCGTCTTTCTTCTTTAGCATCTCCAGGTATGTGTTCATGATCTTCTTGTCTAATTTGTAATAGACTTCCATTTTCTTCAAAGGTCTCATATCAAGATCAATGAAATGCACCTGTCACAACGTAGTGAGACGCACGCAGCTTAACAAAAAGCAAAGATTAAGAGTATCTGAAAAGAGTAAAAAAAGATTTACCTTGTAATCAAATTCTTGCTTTGCTGATTCAAGATTCAGATTACTGTGAGAAGAAGATCTTGAGATCCCATCCTCTGTTGATCTAAAGCTTATCATTACACTACAATCCTTTGCAGTGGCAGATATCAGAAAATCTTTCAGAACATTCACTTTTTCATCCACCGGAATCGAATGCATGAAACTAAACTGATTTGTCAATTCACTCTTCTCCAACTCTCTGCACGCTTTACATGGCTTCTCAACTAAGTCGTAGTACACGTGAATCGCTCCTTCGATATTATACTTGTCCAGCTTCTGAACGTCTAGAAGCTGATCAAGAACTCCAGATGCGTAAACCGTTTCTGCAACAAGCTCTATGAAATGATTTGCACGCAGGCCGTCTTCGGTTCTGATGATATCTCTGAGCAGATGATCAAATTCTTGTTCAGTCTTTGTGGTTGTCTTGCTGATGCCACCACCTAATCCTCCAAACACAAGAGAACCATTCAAGAACACTCGGAAATTGTTCTGAGGAGTCGCGTAGAGAGCTCTTGTTGCTTTGTGTATTCTGTCTTTGGATCCAGAGAAAAGGTCCAATGGATCATATTCACTGATCTCTGAGATCTGCAAACACAAACACAACTCTTAACGTGTTGGATTGTTGAATCTGAAGGAGATTTCAGAGAGAAGTTACCTCGTTTTCTTTAAGCTTGAGAACTTGATGCATCTGGAAACGAGTTATGCTCTTCTTGATGACATTTTCTTCTGCTATGAAGCTTGAAGATGGAAGAAATCCACATTTGGGCTACTTCATCAGAGTCAAACATGGCAATGTATATTAGCCGAGGAAAAAAAACATTTAATCGCTATAAAAATTAAAAGAAAAGAACAAGATAATGATCAAGAACAACACCTTTATTTCAACACTTAAGCATGGTTTATCCTCAACATGACCTGAAAACAGAGGAGATCATTAACACAACCATCTATAAAACTAAAAAACCATATATTAAAATCCAGGGGCAGCTTATAAGCTCACAAAAAATGATTTCTTTGTAGTAAAACAGAACAATGTAAAAAAAAAAAGAAGAGTATACAAATTTGGAGTTACCGTGAGCGAAAAGCGTCAAATCATCCATCAGAAGCACGGAATTGCGGTTAGTATCGACACTAGCTGCATGAGCTCGCCAAGAAGGTCGCTGAGATGTGACAATGCTCTCAACAGACTCGAGAAACTCCTTTGCTACAAGAAGACGCATCTGCAACAAAAAAAAGAAAAAAAAAAATGTTATATAAGACCTCAACACACAAACAAAACTCTTTTGAAACATCCCAAAATGCAATTTTAATTTATAGGAAAACATACTCCAGCGTTGGCATGTTTATGACCCAACAAAGGTGTCATGACATGTTTGACAAACAAAAACTCGACAATCTCTTTGTTCTGGCAAGACACAAGATCCTTAAACTCTCCCCAAATAAGCTTCTCATGAGCCGTAAGACCATTCTCACTTGTCTCTCCATTTTCTTGTTTCCCTTCCTTTGGCATTTTCTGTATTCTCATCATCTTTCCCAACTTCACACATACCACAAAAACAATGTTTAACATCATCTTCTTGCAATCTGAAGACGATCAAGAGATAAAATGTTATTGAAATGGGAAAGGGAAAGAGACTAACGAAAGTGGGAGAAGATCCAGTGTAAGCGAGAACCAAATTAACAGCTCCTTCGCCTCTATACGACCAATCAAATGCATCCTTTGGTTCCAAAACAATCTCCATCTGAATCGAAACAAAAGCTCACTTTCTTTTCCAAAATAAACAAAAATACGTAGCTTTATTACAGCGCAATGATCAAATCGAAAACGAGTGTATGACGATCGATCCCAAATAAACAAAATTTAAGAAGAGAACAAAAAAGAAAACAGAGAAGTCTCATAAAATTAACGATTTTGCAGCAAGAAAATTAACGATTAAGACGTAATGACGAATTATCGCGATTAGTGTGTCAAAAACTAACACTAATAAGAATTCGTAATTTAATTCTAAAGGTTTCTTTTGACGCTAAAAAAAAATAAAAATAGAAAAAGTATCAGTATCAGAATGTAACAGAGTGAATGTATATTTCCTTTTGATTTGTGTTTGAAACATGTTAAATGTATTATTTATCAGAATAATCAATCAGGTTTAAGAGAATCAGCAGAAGAGAAGATATAGTTTTTAGTTCGTCGAAAACACAACTGATAGAAATACAATATTAGATTTTGTAAGTATTTTCTTATCACTAAGATACTCGTAAGACAATTAATAAATATGAATGAAATACTAATTACTAGTGTATTAGAAAAAAAAAAAATCGAGGGATTAATAAAAGATTTTTTTTATATGAATGCTTAAAATTTGGCGAAATCAATGGGGATTAGAATTAAGTAATTAACCAAGTCGCCCCATGAAACAAGTTTGAAAGTTTCGTAAAGGGATGAGATTAAGATTAGAATTTAGAATCAACAAGTCGTCCAATAAAGAAGTCCATGTCATCAATGCATACCATAAACGCAAATGGTGAATGAACGTACGTTGACTAATTATTTTCTAACATTTGCCAAAACAAGAAAAAACTGTTTTAAAAGCATAACGCCTTATTATGATATGCAAAATCATGATTAAAATTGAATGCATGAATATGACCTTGTAAACAGATTCTATAAATCGTAACCCTTTGATCTTAGATAAAATCAGTCTTATAGCTAAATACACACACAAAGATGAAATTTGAAATTGTTCAAAAAAAAAAAAAAAAAAGATGAAATTTAGCTGGCAATTTTTATTTTATGTTTTTGTAAGGATTACTTATTGAATAAAATATATATTGTAATTACATATAAAGATGATTTACCATTTTCTTCAAATTCAAAAAACCATTCCGCTTTTAGTAACTAGGAAAGATAACTGAGTTTTTTAAAAACTTTTTATGCAGTTTGATGATCCAATAGCAAAAACCTTTATAATTCTCCCTATATGTAACTGCAAATTCTCCATTCCAATATGATCAGTTATCAAATATTTTCAGTTTTATAAGTATACGTCAGATATTTTCAAATCTAGTAATTGATGTTAAGTCTTACTAGTAAAAAAGAGGGTGTTTCTTCGATCACTCTATCTACCGGCGGTATAGGAACCTTGCAACAATCTCCATGTCCACGTTGGAGCTGTGTAGGCTTGCATCTTGGATGTCAAACCTTGGAGTTCTTGGCCTGATTGCTAGAATGGCGATCATGGAGATGATGAGGAGAATGCTCATGACCATCACCACACCAAACCCAAGGCTTTTGTCTTCTTGATCTTCGGCTGCTGAATTACTCTAGCTCTGGGTGGTGTTTCTTCTGTTACTCTCTCTCCTGGTGGTGCTTCTTTGATCTGTGCTAGAGTGGTGGTGTTCTGTGGAAGACTTGACATGGTGTTCTCTCTCTCTCTGTTCTTCTTCTTACTTTCTTAGTTTGTTGTATGCGTAGAAGGAAGAGCATTCTAACATTATAACTTCATGGATTACTACAATAATCTACCACAAACTAAGATTTTTTTATTTTATCAAAATAGATATAACTTCCACTCACCTTAGTGCCTTAGGCTTGAGCTGTCACAAAATTATTAATCCTTTCGATACCACAAACTTTCTTTCAATTGTTGTTTCACACATTCACTTAATGGAAAAAAGTAAAATAAAAATAGTAGATATAATATTTTGTTACTAAAATTTTGAAATATAGTTCTCATTACATTTTTGTTTGCAAAGTAATTAATGAAACTTTTTCTAGTCGATTTTTTTCAATTCTCATAACATTCCTACAAAAACCTCATTAATATCACTTTTACTGAAAGATCTATAATTTTTATAGAAATATTAATAAAAGGCTTAGTAAAAAAAAAGAACTAAAATGTATCTTAACTTGGATTTCCTAATTGGTGGCTTCTCTAGCTTATGATGTGAGCTGGGCCTTGGTACCATTTTAATTTGATTCTAAGGGGAAATGTCGTCAATGAATCATCATGAAGAAAGTGGAAAACAATACAATTATGCTCATAAAGCCAATTCTATATAACCATACAATAAAACTAACAGTACACTTTCTAATTATACAAAACACATACATATATATATATATATATATCTAGTTTCACATTCTTTGGACCCATAATTAAACACGAACGAATATACCCTGAAAAAGCTTAAACAAACTCAACGGTTTAGACTGTTTTGTGCAGCTATGATCATCAGGGAGCATGAACTTGCAATACACACACGAGTTGATTTTCACGAATGATTTTATTGCAGCAAAAAACTAACGATTAAGAGATAATCACGAATGATCTGAATAAGTGTCAAAATCTAACACTACTAACAATTCGTAATTTAGTTCTAATGGTTTATTTTGTCGCTAAAAAGGAACAAGTATCAGTATGAAACAGAGTGTAAAACTAAAGTGTACAGGCCGCCGTACAGCTATGTGAGAGGATGGCTTCTATGTTGAGTGTTGATGTAGTTTGGGGCTTAGATTGCCCATAATTTGAAATTGAGATCGTATACATTTTGAAGGAATGAAGAAGACCGGTTCAACAGAGTAAACCGGGGGTAGTAAGAAGACCGGTAAAAGAGAGTAAACCGGGGGTAAAAAGAGGACAAGAGATCAGGTGGTGGAAAAGACCAATGATGAGGGAACTGAGATAACAGAAGACAGTGTCTTAAAACTCAGTCTTGTTCATCGGGAAACGCTATCTTTCTATCATAGCTGTACTTACATTTTTCTCCGTACCTTTTATTCCCTCTTATTGGCTTCTTTTTTCTTTCGAAAAATTTAAAGTTTTATGTTTATATACAAACTAAAAAATATATTACTACTTACTTCTATGTATTCTAAATTTCTTCCTCAATTTGACGACGTCGGTTTTCCTTACAGGGATTTATGTCTATAGACAAATTCCATTTTTTGAAGTGATAAATAAAAGTAATTTTTTTTAGATAGAAGAAAATCGCTGGATTTAAGGTATGAGTCCATTTCAAATCAATTTCTTTATCTACAATTCTCTCCAAAAATGAACAACAATCTTAGCTGTTAGCACCATATGGTATATCGAATATTAGCTGTTATATTACTCTTCCCTTTTTCAAATTTTTTTTTTCTTTGTCATTTTCATTTTTTATAAAATAATTGAAACAGGATAAGTTGCTCCCGGCGGGGCTCGACTGAAAAGTGAAAACTGTTATGTCAAACTCGATTTTAAAACGTATTCTCTTACAAAGTTAAGTGCATCTCATTTTCCATAATATTTACCCGGCCATAGAAATCCAAACTGAAAAAGAAAACAAAAATCCTCCCTCACGCACTGCTAAAACTATTAACCGAATATTAAAAGTTTAAATATCCTAGAAAAACCCTCAAAGGACAGAAGTTACACTCTCTGAAACAAACAAGTATGAAATCAATTAAAAATCCTCTGATTTTTGTATCAATTATAAGCCGGTAATTGTTTTCTTAAAACTCTTTGCGATGACAATGTATGCCTTCCACAAGAAAAAAGAAACTAAAATAAGGACTAATAATAATAAGGTTTCAACTAAGAACTGGTCTTATCTCTCGAACTCTCATATCAACAAAACAAGACTTCAAACACTTTCCTCTCGGCGATCCTCCTCCTCCGACCCCACTCTCCACCACCGTCTCCTCCGCCACCGCTGCTAATATAACCTTCCTATATCCATCTTCACCACCACCATGCACATTGCCCTTATCATCATCATAATTATGGATAACACCCTCGTCATCATTAGTGGCAGAAATAACAACACTCTTATCAACATTATCCGCCAGATCATCAAACTCATCTCCCACCTCGTGATGGTCATCATCATCACACTCAAGCTCATCATCAGAAGCATCATCATCATCCTCATCAGATTGATAATGAGAGGTCTCTTGAGGAAGTTCGAATAGGTCGTCGTCTAGAGGAACAAGGTGGAGAGTGAGACGACCATTGGATCTATGCGCACGGAAATACTCGTGATGACGAACTTTCTCTTCTCTCAGAATTAGTCTCCCGTCGCTCGTCACCACACGCTTCATAACCCACGGCATGTGCGGGAGAAGATTCTCAGTCTGAGCAAGCAAAGGTATCGGCGGAGGAAACTCACGCGCCGCCGCAGCTCTCGCTTCTCTCTCCTCTCTCCTCCTTCCTCCGTAACGAAACCGGCTGACTGAAGGCTGGGACACGGCGACGATTTCGTTTTCTTCGTCGGCGGAGAGGACGTCGAAGCAGCTCTCGGTGCCGATGTAGTCTCCCACGGCGGAGGAAGAAGAGGATGATGACGTGGTGCGGGAAAGCATGGATGACGTCATGAAAGGTGCAGTTTGGTCGGAATTGATGGAAATAGACGGATCAGAAGAAGAAGAAGAAGCAGCCATGGATGCTGATGATGAGTCGGAGGAAGATGAGGCTCTCTCCATATTCTTGATTTAAAAACCAAAAAACAAAAAACAAAACCCAACCAAAAGAAAATATATATTTTTTTCTTTGTGGGTTTTGTTTTTATTTATTTTTATTTGGATGTTAGAGTTGCATGGAGAGCTTTTAAATAGAGAGACAGCTAAGCGAAGTTGGTGACGTCATGAAAGGGATGGTCTCTGAGATATTACTGAGAATCTGTGACATTTAATGTTTCTTCTTTTCTTCCTGTGAATGGGAAAAATAAGGAAATGTTATTAGACCAAAATAGACCCAAATCAAACTTTCTGCTAACAGATTCGAATATGTCATCATTACCAAATTATATAAACTAAAGTGCCTGTTCGGTACAACCTCTAGAAGTTTCTTAAAAATTCTATACAGTAGTTTTATCCTTAACACCTATCTTGTATCCAATGAATATAATTCTTCTTCCAACAATATAACCAAAAATGCATATACTATGATAGTCTATCGCTTGAAACTTATTTATTTTAAAAATAAAATACTTATAAGAAATTTTTAAAAATGGGAAAAGAGAATGTAATTTCTAATTAAAAGATCCAAGAAATATTTGTAATTCAATCTATAATCATAAATATATACCGCTAGCTATAACTCCAACCAATTTCCATAAAAATATAAACTTCAACTAATACTTGATTAGATACAAAGATGATGCAGAAATTAAGATCTTTCCTACCACACAAATGGTACAAGTAAAAATACAAGAAACAATGGCGTAGGAACAAATAACTGAAGTTGTTGGATATAGGAATATGGATGTGCGTGAACGCATAGTGTTAATCCATATATATTGGATATTCTTTGTGAAGCAATTAGTTACTGTTTCATTTTATTAAAATATATTCATTAACAGAAAAAATGGACACAAAAAAAAAAGTTAACTAAAAGATCACTAGCATGAAGTTATGATCTTTAAAACGCCTATATGTATTAAGAATTGATTTAAAATACAAATAAAAAGGAGACTAAAAACAGCCAAAATATGTTGCCAGAGTTTATATAAACGTTAGTACGTTACTATAATAAAAGCAAAAGGCAACTTCGATTTCATGGCTACACGTTTTTTATTCTCACCTCATCAAGCCTCTATTTTGTTTTCTTTTTACTAATTATTTTTTCTCAATGATATAACCAGAATCTGTCGTCTATTCTTGAACGCAAAAATAGCAACTACGATTCACGAAATAAACAAGTTGTTGACAGATTACTTTGTTAATTAATTATATTATTGAAATAAAGAAAATCATAAGCGCAATGGTCAAATCGAACAAGCTACACATTCCTTAATTATGTCAAAAAGAAATTAAAAAACGAAGCCGACTTCCACGAAGATCTTGGTTTCCAGGATTCAAATAACGATTTAAACCCAAATTCTAAGAAAACAAACACGAACATTCTAATGTGTTGTACCGAGGAATCAACATTATAATATAAAAACGAATGATTGGGATTAATATCAAAATCATGCCCTAATCAGATTTCAGATGAATCGTCGTGAATCACCGATCAAATAGAATAGTCATAAAACACGAAACAGATTGAATGTATATGTTAAAATGATCAATGAGATACTACGGGATAAGAGAGAGAATTCGATCGAATAATTAAATTACCTGTTTACATGGATGAGCAAACGAGTTTTCTTCTCTTGAGGTTGAAGGACGAACGTTACGCGAACTTTTGTTCTCTTATACACGCACTCACAACGAAGCAGAAGAGACTTTAATTCGTCGAAACGGAATCGATACGATATAAGTACTGATATCAATTAATTCGATTTTTTAAATCTTTTGGGATTAAGGAAAGATAATCAAAAAATATTAATTGCAAATTTGCAATCTAAAAAGAAAGAAGGAAGAAAATGCTTAAACTTAGGCGTTTAACCAAGTCTTTCCTCTCTCGCCTGCTGTAAATCCTTAACCTTTCCTAATATTTGGGGTTAAGGATAACACCTTTACCTATTTTACAGCGTGTAACAAAAAATTTAGAAATTTATTATTCACTTTTTTTCCTTATCCAAAGGATATTCAGTGATAGTACAGCGACAGGATTTATCCGAATAAATTATCAGTTAATCACAAAAGATAACTATTTTTGGAAACTGCAATATATCGAAAATTTTAAAAATATTTTAGCTTTGAGTAACATCCGATTTTAATATATAGTACTTTAAATCTCTGGATAACATTGGGGGATGTATTGAAATTGAGATTCGAATTGATTTAGGATGGTTTTATTTTTAGATGATTTATGGTGATTTTAGAAAAACTGTTATCATTTTAATGAAATAACTCTAGAATCTAACTTAAAACGAAGAAAAACTATCTAAATAACTCTAAAATCACTTGAAATCACCTAAAACTCTTCATTTAAAATATTTCAAATAACACTGGATTTTAAAGTGGATTTAAAAATCAACAATTCAATATCAATGAATTTAAACTACTTTTAAAAATTTATGTTCGAAGGATTTGTCATTTTAAATCAAATCACTCAAAATCTCCTAAGGGCCCCCAGAATATGTACAAATGAAATATCATATCCATAATGTAAAATCAAATTTTAAATAACAATGGATTATGTTTTGGATTTATATATATTTTTAAAAACCATTGATTGATTAACACGCATCACAAGAGATTACAGAAACCTAACCATTCCTAAATTAGTTGTCTGTTTACTAAAGCTAGCTTTTTTTAACTATATGAAAAAGAATTGAGTTTAGGGAGAAACTCAGAAACGCAATGGTTTTGAGCTAATAAATTAATTATTGTCGGTATATCAAATCCAGATTCTGAGAAAGCTGTAAGACGCGAATAGAAAAAATCGGACAAAAGTTCTTTGAAAGATGTTTTTAAAAAAAAAACTAAAATTCAGAATTAAAATCACTGTTACTGATCAGCACCAGGAACTGAATCACCTGACTGAAACGAGATAAATTGGCCACCTCAGCATTATGTACAAATGCAATATCAATATAAATTGGCCACATCAGCATCATCAGTATATAAATTTCAGAGCTAGAGAAGTCGGTGAAGAAACAAATAAATTTTAACTGGTGAAAGTGATTATGTATTCAATCAGTGGCGAATCCAGGGTTTTTTTTACTGGGTTCAAATCAAATTTGTTTTTAAAAAAATTATCATTAACAAAAGGTTTTGTTGTTTAGTCACACCATATTGACACCATAATAGTATACTTATCAGGATGGACAATACTAAGGCACGACACACGGAACCGAAGTCCTTGACACAAGCTGTATCAAGATCAACATTATCTGAAAGTGAAACATTTTAAAGATTTTTGAGCAAAAAGTCAAATGTGATGAGATGAGCTCTCAAGATATTTATTTTCTCTTGGTCGATAATAGAAAGTTTTTGTTGTTGTTGTGAATAGAATATCAATTTAATTTCAACTAGTTCTTTTGATCATTCCCAAAGCAGCTTAGTCAAACGCTACGAAATCCAGAACACAAAAACAAAAGAGATAATATATAATTATATATAATCATCAAACTTGCTATTCTGAGTATATTGAACGAGTGAAATAAGTCGACCTATCCTTTTGGGTTTTCCTCCTAGAAATTGAGTGAAAAAGCATCACGTAGCTAAAAGTAATCAACTTCTAACGCATAAAATAATATGTAATACTAGTGGTACTTGTTCAAGAAAATAAGAATACTACCGGAGTTATAGAGGATACTTATCAATCCAGATATACAGAAACAAAAGTATTTGGCTTCACGATTTTCATTACATTCGAGCTTCGAGTTGCACGGCACATTCTGTTTTACAAGTCTACTTCCAACAGAGCATGTGAGATCATCGAAGTCAAACCTAAAATCTGTCATTGGATTTAACCAGGGGAGATAGGAACAGGGTCTTGTCATATACATTCAATCTTATTAAACTATAAATTTTTTTCGTTTAACCACAAACTTGATAAGATATTGTTTTTTTTTTTTAAATGCCCAAAAAGAACATATTTACCAAACGCTTCAGACATTCTTCAACCTACATCATTAAGATCATGAACTATAAGTCTATAAATAACGAAAATTTGATAAAACGTAGACAACAAGAACTTTTTTTGTAACAAACAGATACATCTTAGCTTAAAAATTGTAGTCATAAATTCTTTTATCCTAATTTTCTCGGCCAAATATACTCAAAATACCTAGTAATATTAATATTAATATTTCTATAAATCTCTATGTGATCGAACATATGTCTATTTAATGAGCAATGAAGTGCAAGTTCATATTGCTGTATACTATTTTTTTTTTTCCATTCGTAATTTAACCAGAGTCTTTTGCAGTGTGTGGTCCTTTCTATCTAACATATGGATTAGTAACATCATGAAAATATGATTTTACAAAGTGGCTTTGCTTCTATAAGCAAAAAAAAAAAAAAAAAAAAAAAAAACNCAATAAGATGATTAGAACTAGCTCTCTTACAAATTTTCGAGACAAGAATAAAAGCTCGGAATAATAGCATTCAGACAAGACGATTCCACCTGTTGGTGACTCCAACAAGGCACAACTTAATTACATCTGCAACAACTATATCGTTCCGCAAAGCTGGCGGCACGAAGGTAAGCGTCGACCATTCATGTTTCTTGGCATCTTCAAGGACGCACAACTCGAAACTATTAATTATTCCAAAATCCATATAAAAATTATCGTCCCATTTGAGTATACCTAACTTACCCATGTAGTTTACCAACTTAGATGGCAAGAGTTGGTTTTCGATAAACTGGAACTTCTCAGACCTAATATCAAAGCAAACTATCCCATAACGCCTTTCAAACCCGTAGACCACAGCTTTATAATACAAAATACCATTATCACTTAGAGGATAATGGGGCAAGCTACACTCGATCATTCTCCATGACAGTTCCCCAGTTTCTCCTAATGTCAGAACTTGATGCTGCCCCGTACGTGGTCATGTTTATTCGAGACCTTAACTTTGTCATTGACAAGACCTTGAATTGCTTATCAAGCGGATCATACCCAAAAAAAGCTGATCACCTCAATCCTCACTGTCTTCACTTTCGGTAAGGTTAAGGATTGTCCTGTGCTAGGGTTACATATCACCATCACCCTCTCGTTCGTTCCCTTCTTATAGCACTTAAGAATGATCAATCCATGAACAGGACGAGAAAATTGCCCAGCCTCACCACTAAATTTGAAATTCAAGTGATAATCGGCGGCTATAGGAGACGAGTTCTCATCCGGATTTTGAGGCTGAGATGACGTAAAGAAGCACACGTTACCGTCTTTTGTACGGCAGGCGAACAAGAGCTGCGGTCGAGCCAAGGATCTGGTCAATATCGACTCTGTGAAATGTGGACGGCGAATGACCGAGTCCCAGAGCTTCGATACGCAACGACATCTCGCTAGTGATTTCACCGGCAAATTCAAGAGAATCTCGATTCTCGATAACGAGATCGGTTGGGATCGGCTCGGCTGAGTTTATTCCTTTGTTCGCTCAGGTCGAGGATCGTGTATTCCTTCGAGAGACGGTTTGAAGATCCTCGGAGACGTTCTGCCGCCGCCGTGTTTCCATGGCGTACACTGTGTTGTTAAAACCCTCGAATCGCGCTACAGACGAAACGCTTCGACCTAAAATTTGAATATGTGAAATGCAGTGTTTTGTGTCGTAGGATAGAAATTGAAATACCTAAGGCCCATAATAGTATTATATCTTTGAATTGGCCCATCGTTGCTACTCCGAGTATATATTTTCTCTTCTTATTTACTCATATTTATTTCCATATTAAATACAACTAAAATACAACTTCTCATGCACACAACACGGAATTTCTTTTTTTAAGTACATGCATGTTTTTAACCAGCAATTCACGCATACGCATCACCAAATGTGAATCCGGATAGAGAAATAAAAACAACACTATTACACAAAACCACTACATTATACATACTATATATATAGTCTATATGGTTCTCTGATTGATTACATGATTTAGGGTAATGGTCTTGAAATACTTTTCCCCAATAGAAAACCATATTGAGTACTCCTCAAACATACAAACTATGTTGTCCTGCAAACATAGAAAAATAATATACAAAAGATTACAGTGTAATTTTTGGTTATCAAATTTTGCATACGGATCCTAAATTACTTGAGAAAAAAGCTTATGAAATAATTACCTTTTCAATAGACTTAATCAGAAGAGCCTCAAATGAGGATCAATGGGCAATCCAACACCAGCGTACAATGGATCGTATATTGTATTTTTAATTGACCTGTAACAAGAAGTATATGTATAAGTAATGCTCCTAAAGCTTTTGTTTTGTTTATTTAAGATATTTGAATTTGAGATTCTAAAGACAACCAGATTTTACCAGACTAGGGCCAATTATTCTGTATGAGTTCATAAGAATATGTAACACCTAATGTTAGTTACTTATTTATAGTTGAAATGTACATACCTCTCTTCATTGGGATTTGCTGCACTTGGTCGCATATTTCCATCCTGCCAAAAAGAAACCATCGATGAATCTGGTACAGATCTTTCTTGAACCGGGGGCATTATCCTCTGCAATAATTTATTAAATTAATATATCGACACTCTTTGATTTGATGAGATAATTAAATTATAGTGTATGTGAGAATATATGTGTGTACCCTTAGTTTAGAAGATGGACTTTCATTTTCAAGTTGATCATAACAACTGCGTTGTCTTACAACTCCACTCTGCAACATTAGACCCGGAATTTGATATTATCACAAGTGTGTGCTAGAAAAGGAAAAAAAAAAAAAAAAACGTAGTCGCATTCTTCAAGTGGTTGTATTGCTCATTTATTAAAAATAAAGAAAAGAAGTTAATATTTGGTCTAATGATGAAATGAAAAAACTTCACCTGCTGGATCATTGTGTTTGTGTATGGATTTTGACGCTGATTGTAGAGATTTGGGTTCAGAGACGGCATTGCTGTAACAGGTTGCTTTCCCTTATCTTGTGTACCATAATGTCTAAATTGAAAAGAAGAAAAAAATGATATATGAGTATTTACACGTAATGCATGAAGATAACTGTAATAATATTATGCATGTTTTAATAAAAAAGAAGATGTTTGTGCTAGAAGGGAAATTTACTACCTCGGAGAGGTTAAGCTCGTTTGAGTTGTAGGTACCAAAGGCATAGCAATTGGATTTTTCCTTGGCCTGGTAAATTTATATATTATCATCTCTTCAAACATTAGATCACAAAAAAGGCTAAGCAAATATATGTTCGGTAGACGGTAAGACAATAATGTTACCTTCCACGGGCTCGACGAGTAGGTTTTGATGAGCTCGAGTTTTGGAAATTATAAGCAACTGGGTCAGGTTGATATGAAGTATGCGTATACGGTGGATAGTGATCTGACCTGCGAACATTCAAGAAACTCTACAATTGTAAGTTAATTTAATTTTAAAGTGTATACAAAAAATTATACAAAAATTAGTATCCTTACTTATTCAGGGGGTTTGAAATCATGGGAAGACGATTCTCTGGATTCGAAGCCGACTCATAAGGAATCTGCTGTTGATTGCTTAAAAAAGGCCCCCTAAAATAATTTGGACAAAGATTAAACACAATTAATTAAGTCTAACAAAAAAAATGCGGAGAGTTTAATATATATAAAAAAACAGTAATAAGTAATTTTCTTACACATATGGTGGAATAGACATGTTAGCAAGTTCTGGTTGTTGCATCTGATCATTTTGATGAATATTCTTGAGTTGTTGAAATAGCAAGTCGTGATCATACTCCTCCTGGAACCTGCATCGAATGAAAATTGTATTAATTCTAAACCTTTGCAAATATTTGAAGAGAAAATATGTTATAAATTAAATTGAATTGAATAAATATACAAAGAAGGACGAAAGTGATGATCTTGACGGCCATAAATAGGATTGAGATTTGTAAGTCCATTAGTTCTCTCTACTTCTTGTACATTACTCCCCATCTGATGAATCATAAAAATATTTATTAAACGGAGTGCATAGACATGTCTAAATGATGTGTATATGAATATAAATCAGTACCATTGTTGGAACATATGGTTCTCTATAGAAATTAGGAACTGTTTGCGACAATAGAGGTTGATGATGATAACTTTGGCTTAAAGGTGCATGTTGTAAACCAATTGATTGTAGTCCAGTCGTCATCATCTTATTGGTGGAGGATACGAAACAGTTTTCTCTGTAGACATGACTTTCTCTTTGGCCATTGCGGTCAGATGCATATGATGGCTGAATATTTATGATGTTAGTGTAAGATCCTTCGAACAATTACAAAAAACAGTGAAAGAAGTATCATTAACTAAGTAATGTGCATATATACCACGTTAGGAAAAGTTTCCGCTGCATTGAAATAATTAGAATAATCGCCTTCGTGACGGAAGCTTTGATTTTGCGTTACTGCTTCGTGACGGAAGCTTTGATTTTGCGTTACTGCCTCGTGACCAAAGATTTGATTTTGCGTTACTGCCTCGTGACCAAAGCTTGAAGTTCTTGTTAATGCCTCTTGATGATCAGTGACAGAATTATCTACTAATGATGAGTGAAATACATCATTTGTGGCAGCAGAGACAGGGCCCAATCCAACAGATTCATTATGTTCATTACTGTCTGAAACCACCAACGAAGGATTCTCCTGACAATCCTATATAAGTCAACGCAAAAGACATATATGATGAAATGAAGACATAGATGATGGATGTGTGGAGTAAATATAAAGTTTAGTAGTATGGAAACATGATTTGATTCCATTTCGTACCAAGTCTTTTTATTTTGCGTTGGGTTTTCTTTATAAGCACTATGTAAAGTTTTAGATAAGAAAAAAAGGAGAAATTTTATTGGTTCCAAAAGCATGTCTGATCCGTGACATAAGTCACATAAACCGTCGTTACCAGTGTAATATCCTCAGATTTCTAAACTTTCAAAAAAGACTACAAATCTAATATCTTTTTGGACTGGTGTCCAAAAAAGCTAACATATATGTTTTGAGATACAACTAAATATTTTTTAGCTAAAATAGTATTTTGTACGCATGCATCTTAATCATTGATACAAATGTCGGTTTTTATTTACCAAATACATGTAAGAGAATAAGAGATAGATAAAAAGGTTAAAGAATGTGCATCACTTATTGACGCTTATAAACGACTATTAACTATTTAACTTTGAAAGAAAAAGGAAAAAAAACAAGAGATGGAGAAGTACCGTGAGAGCACTAAAAGTTTCTGACCCGTCCAGGAAGAAGAGGGAGGAATTGGTGTCGAACGGAAATTCAAGGTTCTCGCTTGAAGCCATTAAAAACTGCCACTGAAAAGGTACTTCTGTGAAAACATATAATTTTCTGTCGATGAAAAATACTAACTATATATCATGTTGTCAAAAAAGAACAAAATATATATATATATATATCATTTCTTTTAAGTAGTCGACTTTTTTCCTTTTCTACAACAAAAGTACATTTTTAGTTGCGGCATAAATAAAGTAGTACAAAACTAATAAAAATCTAAGTACGGACAAAAGGAACATTAAAAGAACAAATGCCTTTATATAGTTGTAGTCAAATCATAAAAAGAATGAAATCAAGTTTGAATCGTATATAGAGTAGTACGACTACGAGGTACGAACAAAAAAACGTTTTCAGAAAAGAAAAAAAAAAGGAACATTGAAAGAACATCATTTTTATATGCATAAAACATTAAACCGACAGATATGTGATCAGAAAACAAAAATTGGCCAAGTGAGATAGGAGAACTGAAAGCCTTATATATATAAGCCAACACAAATTATTTGGAAGTTGATTCTTTCATTTGTGTGTTACATGCGAGAATTGCCTTTATTTTTTCTGTGATAGATTAATATTCCCCTTAATTTTTAATTAAGATAAATTGGAAGATTGTCTTCTTAATCAACCAAATTTTCTTAGATTTATTGAGATATATCAAGATCTACCAAAAATAAGAGAAAAGGACAAAAGCTATATACCATTAATCAATGAACAACTATCCTAAATTTGATAAGAAAAGGTTTGATAAATATGATTTAGTTAAGCTTCAATTTTTAAGAATAAGGATAAAACCTTGAAATAGAAGACGTAACGTAATCAATATAATAGATATGAGACAAATAAAATATACCCTTTCTTCAAGAAAAAAATGCAGTCTGAAATGGTCAAACGAAAAGAAGAAATTTTGAAACCCAGAAAATAAATTATTTTAGAAATGGATGAGGGTGGATATATATAGTGAGAAGAATGCCTTTATATAATATAAATTATTATTTTGTAATATTATATATAAATTAAGTGTTGATTATTTAGGCTTTTCTAATATATATTCCATTTGCGTTTAGGAATTTGCTTGTATATGTGATTAACTTAATTGGTTGCTCTTATTTGTGATTACCTGTGATTGCTTTTCTTTAATTTTTGTGTGTGTGTGCAACACCTGTGATTGCTTTTCAAAAAAGAAAAAAATTGAAATACAAACGAACATGAAATATATACTTTTGTAGTCAGACACAAACGGTACATGTTGTAACAATCGTACTTTCAATAAGAATAACTTAGCATTGCTCAACTTAGAAATTTTTATTTTTTACATTTGCTAATAGAAATACAAGATTTTAATATTAAACTTTCTATATTTTACCATAAGGTTTTACTCATTCACTTTAATATTATAACAACACAAAACTAACAGTCATACTTTTAATAAGAAAAACTAAATATAGTTCAACTTAGATAATGGTTTCTTTTTCATTTATTGGTACAAAATCCATATTTTAAATGAAATATTCAAAAATTTAGTAATATATTTTCACATTTGTTTTAATATGTTGATTTATAAAATGATTTCTATGATACTTTTCCTTTAATGGTCACAACTGAGCTGATTTTATCAATTCATACACGAACATATGAAAAAAAAAATCAAAAAATGAGTTTTGAAAAATATAGCTTCTAAGAAATTCAAGATCAGTTTTTTCGGATATATAAATACGAAAACGTGGACATCCGTCCTCTCACTCATCTCATCATAAACCGAAATTGTGTCAAAATCTTTGTGAACTGGAAGCAAAAAAAAATGATCAATCAGACTTTAGATATTAATTGGATCACGTGTCATTAATTTTACTCTTGTCCGAAATTGGCATTTTTCTTTGAGTTTGATGGAAGTGGACCAAATCTGTTGTTGCTATTTCGTGTCAACTAGATTCTGCCAAGTCAACGATTTCGTGTCATCATTACACTATATGAAAGTAGGAAGTACAAAATTTAAAAACCAATTAAACTTTTTGTTTTCGACAATTTTAATCATTTAAGAGTAAACTTATTTTTATTAATAGGAAAGTCCTCAATTCTAGTAAAACATTTTACAATTACGGTAAATTATTCTTGTGTTATAATTTCTACCTATAAACAATAACTATTTTTGGTATTAAAAAAATAAAAATATAAAGTGATAACAATTATTTATTTTATATTGACAGTTGTTATTTTCTTAACAAGTAAATTCTGACCAAAAATCTACTGATAACAAGGGATCCCCTGATAACAACTACATATTTTAAATTGACAGTTGTTATTTCCCTAACAAATGAATTTTGACCAAAATTTGCACCACATTTAAGGATTAGTCTGCCCAATTTCATTGGTTTACGATTTATCATAAGTTATCAAAAAAATAGTAAAAAACTTAATTTTGACCAAAATATAATGACTTTGTATATTTTAAACAGACTTTGTATTACATTTTTTGTGGATAATATCTAATACTAAACAATAGAAAATAGGAAATGACTAAACATAAATTTGAGTTGACAAAAGTACGACATTTTGATCAGCAGAGTACAAAAATGTTTCTTAGTATAGTAACTTTTTCAAAATTATGATATATTTAGAACAAATACTTGTTTTAAGGTATTTTTTATTGACAACAAAATGGTATACAAATAGCAGGATTTGTCTTTTTCAGCATCGTCTCATATCAGACTAACAATAAAAAAAATGGGTTAAAGTAAAAATATAAGTAAAATAATACATGGAATAAAGTGGTACACATAACATAAATAAACAATACATGGAATAATCTTTTGATGTTATTGGGTACTGAGCTGGGGAAACCTTGGTTCATAGTCGGCGACTTCATGGTCAGCTAGGGCCTCCGTCGACGTCACCGCCGGGATTTCACTTTGCTGACCTGGCAGCATTTCCTCTATGTTGGGACCCACACCTCCATGCTGGGTTGACAAAAAAACCTCAATATTGTATTATTACGTATTAGTTCAAAAACTCGATTGGCACTAATTAATTGAAAAATCGCTAATAAATTAAAGATTAATAGGGATATAATTTTTGTTATATTTTTAAATATTTTATATATAAAATAACACATTAGTATGAAAATCATATATTTTCAATATAAATTAAATATTTTTTTCAAATTCACATATAATACATAAGACAAAAATAGTCAATGTTTGTGTTTAAAAGATAAATCTCCAAATTGATTTATTGAAAACGATTAATCGTATATTTTTTAGTTAAGATAACTCTAAACAGAATGAGCTTTCATTTTTGGATCGAATTTTAAAAACAGTTATCAACTAAACTAACCAGATTTCAGAAAAATATAAATTTGACCTACCGATTTACAGAATTAATTAGTGATTATTATAATTAATCGGATAAAACGAAAATCGCAACGGTCACCTCCCTTCGAGCGATTAATAGAAAAAATAGGGGATTTTTAGAACCTATTACTGCTAATGTAATAAATTGTTTAAATATAATTAAAAAATAAACCTGGTGCATAGAAGCGAACAAGCCAGGAGATGAATACGCCTGAGCCCACTCCGAGAACATTTCACCGTTATGATTCGTCACGTGGCATTCATTCATGTTGTTTTGGTTCGAACTTGAGCTACTTCCTTGCAACAATGGTTCATACATTGCCGATGATAATTCTCTGCCAGTTTTAAATTAATTTAACCCAAAAAAGCTAAAACATTACTTGCTAAAAAAAAGAACCAATTAAGTCTAATTGTCTAAATGCTTTGATTTGAAAGTGGGAAAAAAAAAAAAAATTACTTGAGGAAGCTTAGGAAAACTACGAGTAGTACCTGAGTTGATTGGAATGGGCAGCGGATGCATCAAACAGATGGGCTTGAGTGGGCCCATTTTCAGGCAACCAACCTTCAACAACGTCGTTTACAAAAGCACCTCCGATGCTTTGTTGCATAGTAGATGCTTCATACGAAGATAAATGGCTGCTCATGAGATGCTCTCGACGTTGGACAACATTTGTTAGAGTGTCGAGAAGTTGCTTCTCACAGACTTCATAATCCTCAATTCTCGTGAATCTTACTGGATCCGGTTCGTATCTCCTGCTTAGATATAGTAGGTTATACAAAGAGATATATCATGATTTTAATTAAACATGTTTTAAATTATAACATAGAAGAAGGTTTAATTTCGAACAAAGACCTTAGTTCTTCCTCTGCCATTTGGAGTTGTTGTTGTAACCGACAAACTTCTTGCTCAAGTTCCTAGATTGTTTGATTACATAAGATCACAAATCGGTTAAACTACGTAGAGATGAATATATCATATGTTTCAGTGTGTTTTAATTTTAAAATTAATCACCTCGACGTCGGAGTTGATAGCTGCAGGGCTTTTCCAAATATATGGAAAAAGAGAAAAGTTTAGTATATTGTTAGATTCGTATTGGAGAGAGAGTTATGTTGGTGAATATATGAAATTATAAAATCGATTATAAAGACAAAACTGAAGGAAGTTTCGGACTTCGTGGCTTGAAGAGCGATGTCATTTTCAGCTTTGAGTTGCTGCAAGATCCTTAGTAGATACTGTCACGTAATAACATTACTCTAAATTAGTAGATAAATAAAAATAAATTAACATTTTGAGAAACTAACTAAACACTAGGATCGTCGAACCTCTTTGCTTTGAATATCTCTGCAAAATAAAGAGGTAAAAAAGGCGAAATAATTAGTCTTTTGATATAATTATTATATACCCAAATGATAGTGTTATGTAACAGACATAAAAAAGGTTTTGTGATACATACGAGCGTCTACTCTGCTCGGGAAAGCTTATAGCACTGAAAAAAAAAAAAAACAACAAATCAATAACCAAAATTCTAAAGCAAATGAAAGCAAATTAGTGTTAGCTTACTTCTCTCGTTCTTGGTTAGGAAGGTTGATAAATCTTGTAAAAACGTCTTCGACCCTGTAAAGATGATATATATATGAAATCTTTTTCATCTTTCATCAATAAATAAATTTCTATAAAAAAATGATAATAGATTGAAAATGTTATTAACGATCAAAAGGCGTAAATGATAATACCGAGTTTTGCCGGAGAAGAGACTAAGGCGATCAGAAGGAGAGAACATGATAAGAGCAATGTCGATATCACAGAGAATCGACAATTCATAAGCTTTCTTTATCAAACCATTTCTACGTTTTGAGAACGTTACTTGTCGATTCGTCGTGTTCTCTATCCTCTTGATCTCCAGTTTCACCCGACCCATATTGACAAAGCAAGAAGAGATTTCCTCTTCATCCAACAATCGAGTTTGATTATAATTATGATAAGTAATCTCTCAAAACTTCCAAAAAAAAAAAAGAAAGGTTTGTTGAAAGAAAATTGTGTTAATATACGAGAGGTGGAAGAAACTGCGTATAGTTAGGCTATTTCGGAGGAATTAAAAATAGATTATGGTTGACTAAGTTCCTTCTCTAGTTCTCTGGCCTTGTTTTGTTGTAAATCCTTAAGCCTTTCGCTTTGGAGATTTCTTAAGCTTCTTTTTTCCACAAAATTATTTGGACAGACCTCGGACTTTAATTTCGACTAGTGATTATCATGCATCAAACGTTTAAGTATATGTTTTAAAGTATCTTAATCACAAATTAGCATCAATGTACCACCAACTCAAGATTAGTTTATGTCCAACCAAAAAATGAAAATGTGATCAAATATCCAGTAAACAGTCACATTATCCAACTGATTTTCCGATTAACATAAGTACGACGACAACAAAAGAGAAACAGAGTTGGATCACATATCACACCCACGAAGCGTCTATGATTATGTCTGAATCACCTGAAAAAACACACAAAATTGACAAGATCAGAGATAAATGTAGCAACACATCTTTAGTAGTTTCATCAGATCAGCACAAATCGATCACCTCAAAATCTCTTATGGTGAGATACTATCAGATGGGAATGAATCTGTACCTCTGAGAAGAAAGAATCAATGGTGAGGAGTGTCGTCAAAAACCCAAGGCTCGTGCAAGAAAAGCTCTCGGCCATTCATAAGGACACGGCCTGATGCTATGTCTTCTTCTCGTTTCCTTGCTGCTTCTGCCTTTTTAGCTGACATCTCAGCGTCCTTGCAAGAAACCAAGTTTAAAGCTTTTATGAACAAAGTTGACATATTTCTGAAGCAGAGTGGGAATCGCAAATGACCCACGAAAACAATTTACATATGAAATGCAACCAACCAACCAACCAATGGTCTGATTATGATTTTCTAATTATCATATCAAAGTTTGCGAAATCTAATCAGCTGTCAAAATTCAGATTCCGTTACGCCTAATTTCATATGTTTTCGATAATCTCAGCTCTCGATCATTAACAAGAGATATAGAGAAAGCGAGCTCTAGTCCTAGAAACACATGCTCTGTTAAATTATGCGATTCTACTGGAAATCAAAAATCTAGGGTTCATCGATTCGATAATCGACTTTTGCAAGGGAGAGACAAAAAAAAAAAAAAGAGATACCTTTTGGCGCTTCCACGCGAGGAATTGATCTTTCGAAAGTGCGATCTCCGTAGGTTTGTTGTCGATGGCTTGACGAATCTCTCCATCTTCTGCACCCATCGTTCTTTCAATTTCCGAAAACAAAAATCGAAATTTTTCTCTTTTGATCTCTTTTTGTTTGATAGGTTCCGCGAAAAATAATGTTCTTTAAACGACATCGTATTAAACTCGCTACGTCGTCGTATTGTCGGTAGACGTTTTTATTTTAAAAAAATAAAAATAAAAAAATACTGCCCAACTTAGGCCGGGCAAAGTACTCGTTACTTGCTCAAAACTCATGACTCGTCTTGTATCCATTTTGCCAAGGCAAATACCCGTTTATAACAAGTCGGGTAACAAGTCAGAAAATGTTTAAGAAAGCATGATAATCACTAGTGTTGTTGGAAAATTGTATCTTATCACTAGTTGGAAAATTGTGAAGGATAAATATCAATTCATAATTTTTATTCTGATATTTGCTCTGTTTTAACATGTCCTGTTTAATATTGTTTAAAACTCAAATATATAATCTAAATATTTATTAAATCTAACCCATAATAATTGTTATCATATTTTCTAATCTTAATTTTTTCTAAGTCCACTCGATCTAGTCCAACAACACAACAAATCTAATAAAACAGGGCGGGGTAGATTATTTGTAAATAGTTAATTTTTTACCAAAAACTTGCAAATGCAAGTACTTGTACAGGAAGGAACGGGTCATGAGTCGATTTTAGAAAAAATCGAAAATGACAAGGCGGATCGCAAATATAACAAATATCGCAAGTACCTGCTCTGAGTCATCTCTACTCAACTTATATATAAAATGGACAATATTATGTGACATGTACGATACGAGATCATATGTTCTCTGCCTTCTATTTGTAATGTTCGAATCAAAATTGAACGGAAGTGGTTTGATGTGACTGGTACCTACTTATATATGACAATCAATGGACTCTCTTCAAGATCCTGAAATGTTTCAATGACTTCATGGATCACCGTGTACTGATCGAAAATCACTATCTAATTATGCCCCCTAGTCAGATTATTCTTACTCCCTCTGTTCCTTAATAGTTGATGTTTAAGTAAAAATGTGTTTGGATTTATCTGAATGTGTTTTGAGTCCAGATACATCCAAATAATATTCAGATGCATTTTTCCTTAAATATCAACTATTAAAGAATAAAAGGAGTACTTCTTTAGCTTTGCTGTTATAGTATCAGTATCAATTGTTTCCTTTAACGGGGCCTGATTACGTATATGCTTTTAAAATAGTTCAACATATAAAATGATGGCTCACTTAAAACTCTGCCTTATTATTCGTTAACCCACTATTTTAATCGTTAAAGAAACCTTACAATATGAAACAAAAAGAATAATACTAATATTTAATAAGATAAATATGCGGCTGCCCGTGAACCAATAAAGAGAGAGCCATTAGATGAACACATCAAACTGAATGTTAAAACTCCAGCCTTCTCGCATAGCTTTTTTGACTTTTTTTTTTCTTTTGTATTACCAATAACAAAATGACTTGTGTCATCTTCAGTAAATTTCGGATCTAACCTCTTTGAATCTGTTTTGTTGTTCTGTATACTGTAACTTGTAACTGTATCGTCACAATTTTTCTTTTTATTTCGTCTTCAAAAACAAAACAAACAAAAAGGAATTGAAGCTTTGTTTTCTTATTCATTTTAGATAAGTGTTTGTTTGTTTTCTCTTTAGTATTTGAATATTACCTTAAGGAAAACCCAGATTTGTTTTAATCTTCACTTTCAAAAAGTATCTGTAAAAATATATTCTTTCTCATTTTGTTTAACCACAATCGGTAAACACAACATAATTTCCCACAACTCTTAAATTAGGGTTTTCTCATTAATACATTGGTTGGAGAGGTGATCAACTTGTTCAGTGAACCTGGACAGGATCTTGGTTCCTCTGCATTTGTTGTTTTAGTTTTATAACAAACGCATTCTATAAAATCTGCCGTTTCCACATTTATTTTCCTTCTCAAAATTTTCGACTCAAAAGAAATTAAATACCTGCATGGAAGAACGGTGGAGGAAAAAAAGAGGCTAAGATCAAAGATCGAATTCGTCTCTGTGTATATTTTCCAGGTATATATGCAATGCTTTCCCCTTCCACTTTCAATGGTTTTGCTCTTCCTATTGATATTCGTGGGCATATATACTGTTATAATTAAATTCCCTTTCTAATCACAAGATGTGCTTTCCTTTCTCCTTTCTAAAGTAACTGGCTTTTATTATATACATGGATATTCGGTCATCATATTGATATTTTAGTAAAATCACCCCATCACTGCAAGTCTAAAGTTATTCTAAGCGACATATATAGCATAAGAATTTCTTTAAAAATCAATTAATCGTCTGGTCTGGGAAATTTTGCAAAAGTTCTGCGGCACCGTACGTTCGCATTTATATTAGTATAATCACCCAATAATTGTTAGTCTAAAGTGATTGATTCTAAGACGACGTATATAGTGTAAGGAATTTATCAAAATTAATTAATCGTCTGGTTTTGGAAGCCTGGCACCAGTTAGGCAGTAACGATGGTAAAGTTTTGCGGCATCTAATACGAAATTATTAGTGGAAACTATTTGAGTTCTTATATTTGGGATACTCGTGGCTTTTTTGTTTTTGGCAACTAGGGCCACTTTGGGAGTCTTCTTTGATGAAAACCAAAAAAAAAAAAAAAAANTCTTTCTTTCTTAATTAACGGTCTCTACACTATGAGAAAATTTATGGGTATTATATTACTTATTTTTTTGGCAAGAAAGTTTAACATTTGTATAAATAAGTTTCTTCAGAGTTTGCTACAAAACACACATAGCAATGTCGGCTAGAGCTCACCCTGTGGATGGTGAAGGAGAGCTTTCGCCGGCGGGCATATCTTCCCCGCGGCAAACAAACACACCGTTTGTTCACAAAGTCGAAGTTCCTCCGAAGCAAAACCTGTTCAATGAGTTCATGTACACTTTCAAAGAAACTTTCTTCCACGATGATCCTCTAAGGCATTTCAAGGACCAGTCAGTGTCCATGAAGCTCATGCTCGGTCTCCAGTCAGTCTTCCCGGTTTTCGAATGGGGACGAAACTATAATCTCAAAAAGTTTCGTGGCGATCTTATTGCTGGTTTAACCATAGCTAGTCTATGTATTCCTCAGGTAATTAAACACTTGTCTCACAAGTTACTTCCACAAGAATCATTTATATAAATATGTTTCCAAATTAGCTTATATATATATAGAGTATCATTCATATTTCAGGATATTGGATATGCAAAGCTCGCGGGTCTCGACCCTAAGTACGGTCTATGTAAGTCAACTGATCTTGTTTTGATGCTCCTAAGAAGTCTTGATTATGTTGTTTTCGCAATTGTGTTTACATTTCACGAAAAACAAAATTTGAAAATGGAATTAATTTTAATTATTTTGGTGTTTTTTGTTTCTTTTTAATTCTTGAAAAGATTCAAGTTTTGTGCCTCCGTTGGTGTACGCATGTATGGGAAGTTCGAGGGATATAGCGATAGGACCAGTAGCAGTGGTTTCACTCCTTTTAGGCACTCTTCTTCGAGCCGAGATCGACCCCAACACAAACCCTAATGAATATCTCCGCCTAGCCTTTACCGCCACGTTCTTCGCCGGTGTCACTCAAGCAACACTCGGTTGCTTGAGGTAAATTACTAATCCCAACATCAAATATCAACAATGCCCCTAAGTTTAGAGATTCTTCTTCTTCTTCTTGACCCAAAAACTTCTGAACTTTTTTTGTTCAGATTAGGTTTCTTGATCGATTTCTTATCCCACGCGGCGGTCGTAGGCTTCATGGGAGGAGCAGCCATCACCATCGCTCTTCAACAGCTTAAAGGATTCCTTGGAATAAAAAAATTCACCAAGAAAACCGATATCATCGCCGTTCTTGGCTCCGTATTCAGCTCTGCTCATCACGGAGTAAGAATAACTCAAAATCACTCTGGTTCTAATTACTTCATTCTGTAGCCTCACCGTATGGTATCATATTCTTGCAGTGGAACTGGCAGACAATACTCATTAGTGCATCGTTCTTGATCTTCCTTCTCATCTCTAAGTTCATCGTAAGTCATCGAACCATCAATCGCAATCTCTCATCGGTTTTCTGTTCTCCTGTTCTGATCTCATCTCTTGGCATGAACAGGGGAAAAAGAAGAAGAAACTGTTTTGGATTCCGGCGGTCGCGCCGTTACTATCTGTCATTATTTCAACCTTCTTCGTATACATTACCCGAGCCGACAAGAAAGGAGTTCAAATCGTAAGCACGTAACCTAAAATGCTCTGTTTGTCTTTTCTAATTCAACAAAACCTAAAGTTACTTGCGTTATAAGTTACTCTACTTTGTGCTCTGTCTTAATTCGGTTCTTTTAGGTGAAACATCTTGACAAAGGCCTAAACCCTTCTTCTTTGAGTCTTATATACTTCTCCGGCGATTACCTTCTTAAAGGCTTCCGCATTGGTGTTGTCTCAGGCATGGTTGCCTTAACGGTATATAACATGTAAACGTAGCAAAGACAAATCTTCCACATGATTGATTCTCATTTGAACCTAAAAAGAAAAACCTGATTTGTTTAACAGGAAGCTGTAGCGATCGGAAGAACATTTGCAGCAATGAAAGACTACCAAATAGACGGTAACAAAGAGATGGTTGCATTAGGAGCAATGAACGTGATCGGCTCAATGACTTCTTGCTATGTAGCCACCGGGTCGTTCTCAAGATCCGCCGTTAACTTCATGGCCGGATGTCACACTGCGGTCTCCAACATCATTATGTCCATCGTTGTCCTCTTGACGCTTCTCTTCCTCACTCCTCTTTTCAAATACACACCAAACGCGATTCTTGCAGCGATCATCATCAACGCCGTGATTCCTTTGATCGACGTTAACGCCGCCGTTTTGATTTTCAAGATCGATAAGCTCGATTTTGTCGCTTGTATGGGAGCTTTCTTTGGTGTCATCTTTGTATCCGTTGAGATCGGTCTTCTCGTTGCCGTACGTCTCACGGAAACAACGATATATGTGTGGATTACGATATTTAAGTTGCGTCTTTCTTGGTTGATCATGTTTTGTGTGGATTTTTTTATAGGTGGGCATATCTTTTGCTAAGATACTCTTGCAAGTTACGAGACCTAGGACCGCGATTCTTGGAAAGATTCCTGGAACTTCGGTTTACCGGAATATTCATCAGTATCCTGAAGCGACTAGGATTCCCGGAGTTTTGACAATCCGTGTTGATTCCGCTATTTACTTCTCCAACTCCAACTACGTTAGAGAAAGGTAAGAGATCAGGTCTAGTTTAATCATGAAAACAAGTTTGAACGACTACTTGCTTTGCAAGAAATCTATTTCAAGAACCTTAAAATGTCTTGTTCTTGAAATTTGTAGGATTCAAAGGTGGTTGACAGATGAAGAAGAGAAGGTGAAAGCTGTGAGCTTACCTAGGATCCAGTTTCTTATCATCGAAATGTCACGTACTTAACTAACTCTATTTCTCTTTTACCCATATAAAAATATTTACTTCTTGACTATACAGCCAATATAATGTTTAATTATACGTTTTTCAGCTGTTACTGACATTGATACTAGTGGTATACACGCCTTAGAAGACTTATACAAGTCTCTCCAGAAGAGAGACATTCAGGTACACACCATAATCCAAAGCTAAACATCAGAAAATATTACAGAGAAGATATAAATTTTGATATTTTTCTCTCTCTCTCTGGCGTGTGCAAAAGCAGTTGGTTCTAGCGAATCCTGGACCGGTGGTTATAGATAAGTTACACGTGTCTAACTTCGCAGACATGTTGGGACACGACAAAATCTTTCTGACGGTGGCTGAAGCAGTGGATTCTTGCTGTCCGAAACTCTCCGACGAGGTCTGAAATTAAAAGGAAGAAGAATCTTGATGATGATCGCAGGAAAACTAAGTGTTATGCTGTATTATTGTATAGATTGGTCATCGGTGACTTTGTTTGCCTTCGACTTTGTCTTTTATGTGTGACATAGAGGTCAAGTGTAAAGTTGACCTATATGCTGAACTCATTTGGAACCTTTTTAATCAGCGTCAAATATACTCCTATCATTTGATGTATACTCCTATCATTTTTGTGTTACGTTTTAACATATCGGAATTGAATCAAATATTCAATGTGGTATCGGTTAATTAAATCAACTACAATTTCTGTTTATCTTTTACATAAATGAATTATATATACTAGTTTACATGTTTTTTTTCCTTAGAATTTAGTGTGACAAAACCTTTAATTGAGAGGAAACATTAATTTCTAATTGAATAAACTCGGAACCCATACATGATACATTAACATCAAATCAACGTAACGTAATGTGAGACGACGCTAGACTTATTGCTATGATCATTGGTGGGAAACATTGACAAAACCCTTTGTTTTCAAGAGTCGAAACATTGACAAAACAATAATGAACAAATATATTCTCTAATATTGTATGGTTAATTTTTTCTTATTATTTTTTGAAAACCTGTTATGTGTCACTCTAAATTTTTGACAAATGTCATCTTTTTAAATCCAACAACAAATTTTGCTTTATTTTAAGTTTTTTTTTTTCTGTCAAGCAACAATTAAACTATATTCAATTTCTGCAAACTTATATAAATTTCATATATATGAATTTTTATTTTTAAATTGATAATAAATAAATAATTTGATATTTCACAATACAAATGAATTCCACAAAAATATGCAATTAAACCCACATATAATTAATTAGTGCTAATAGATAAAAAAAAATTTACTTGAGAATCATAAGACGATCCATATGTTGCAAATGTACAAAAATAGAACAAACCCAAAACAAAACAAAGGACATGTATGTAATTTTTCAACAAATCTAATAATTCAAAACACAAAAAATTTCTAAAGGTAAAACACATTGATCTACGAAACGATCAAACATCGGGAATAATGATACACTACCTCATCACTTGAGTTCCTTCAAAACAAATCTACTTTCTAATCTTTAAAAAAAAAATAAAAAAAATAGGAATTTGGTGCAATTTTTTTTTGGTTTAACCGGTTTAAGAATGACGTAGCTTTCTTCTAATGTCACCATTGACTTGGCAACTAAAGAGTTCAGATACATCTAAAGATAAAACACATTGATCTATGAAACGGTCAAACATCGGGAATGATGATACACTACCTCATCACTTGAGTTCCTTCAAAACAAATCTACTTTCTAATCTTTAAAAAAAAAATAAAAAAAATAGGAATTTGGTGCAATTTTTTTTTGGTTTAANTAATTACAGATACATTTTCCTAAAACATCAAGTTTTCTGAAACAGAGTGAGTATTATTAAACTATAATTAACAATTATAGTATCAAAACCTGATTTGGGCCCAGCCCACTTGATTGAAACCTTACACCTATTTCATAAACTATCACATGCATACGCTTGCGCTTCTTCGAGTTTCACATTCACTTATCTTCTTCGAGTTTGATCATGCGTTTCTTTACGAAGATGAGGAAGTTTGTTCCTTACAAAAGGAAGAAGGCGCATCGCAACCAGGTTTGGTGGGATGTCGAGAACTGCAGTGTTCCGCAGGGATACGATGCCACACAAATCCGTCGTCGAATCAAATTGGCGATGAGAGGGCATGGGAACCAAGGTCTAATCTCGATTCGCATGATTGCGGTGAACAGGGATCGTTTCCCGCACAGAGTTCAACGTCAGCTTAGACAGTCAGGTGGCACCTCCATGACATTCGTACGTAGGGGTACGATTCTCATCCTGGAAATTAGGCCTGGGAATTTAAACCGAACCGAACTTACCAAATCGATGTTCAAGTAGTTCGGTTTGTGTTCGATTATAGGTTATAAACCGATCGGCAACTAATATAATTGTATTCGGTTATCGGTTATTTCGGTTCGGTTCATATGAATCGAACGGTTAACCGAATAAAAAACAAAGACAATTTAACCTAAATTTCAATTATACATCTAAACCTATGTGCCGACACAGATACGAATTCCATCTATCGACTCCCTCTCGCTTCTCCTACTTCACCTTATCTCCTTCTTCATCTCATACTTGCTTTGTCTTCTTTGATCCTAATTCATTTAATCTCATTCTTCATCTCATTTTCGTCTTCCAAATAAAGGTAAATCGATTTTCTAGTCGTCGTAATTTTTCTTGTTTGTTTCAAAATCTTAATAATCTAATCTGCTCAAAGTAGAGTATATTTTGTTTAGAAATGTGTCTAATTTTTACAGAGCTTTAATATTGTTTGGTACTCATTGCATTGTTTTGATTTTAAATAAATTATATGAAATTGCTTCTTCTTCTCAATTTGGGTGTTTGGTTTTTGCATATGGTTTCTTCTCACGATGAGAACGATGACATGTTTGAACATTTTGATGATGAGATGCCAGGAGAAGAAGCTTCAGAACCGCCTCCTGTAAACAAAAGAAAAAGCAGTGGAAAATCAAGTTCTTCTCTACCACCAAAACCGAGGAAAAAAATTGCTCATAGAGCAGAGGTATGGAAATTCTTTCGTCAAGAGCATGATGATGATCCGATATGCCATTGTCGTTACTGTGATGTGGAGATAGCGTGTGATTCCAAATTGAATGGAACAAGTGCTATGAAAAATCACATAGCACGTTGCAAGTTGTTTAAGGCTTATCAAGAGAATGATACTCAGCAAGTGTTGACAGGAGATAGTAGTGGGGTAGTCACAGATCTTAGGTTTGATAAAGGAGTTTTTGGAGATCAGTGAATGAGATTATTGTACTTAATGAGCTGCCGTTTGCTTTTGTGGAATCAGAGGGCTTTAGGCATCTTTGTCACAATGTTATTCCTATGTACACGGTTCATTGTAGAAACACAGCTACATATGACATTTTTAAAATGTTTTTGCAAGAGAAAGCATCGTTGAAGAAGTTGTTTAGCTGTGATAAGAAGAGAGTGTCACTCACAACAGATATATGGGTTGCTCCAACTACCTCAATTAGTTATATGGTTGTGACATCTCACTGGATTGATGTAAACTGGGATTTGCAAAAAAGGATCCTCAGCTTTAAGCCTATCACAGATCATAAAGGAGATACAATTTCTGCACATCTCATATCTTGCTTAGAAGAATGGGGAATTGAGAAAGTCTTCACAGTCACAGTTGATTATGCTAAAGGAAATGACAAGGCGCTGAAGGTATTCACGGATTGTTTAAGGCTGAAGGGAGATAATGCTTTAGTTAAAGATGGTGCATATATGCATATGCGTTGTTGTGCTCACATCTTAAACTTGATTGTCAGAGATGGTTTAGCACATGTGAGACAGAGTATTATTGCTATACGCAATGCAGTGAAGTATGTGCGGTCATCACCTGATAGATTGAAAACCTTTGAAATAAGGTTAGATGCAGGAAAGGTTTCTAGAGGCAGCTTGTCCATGGATTGCATCATGCGTTGGAACTCAACCTACCTTATGTTGACAGCTGCGATTAAACTAAGAGTTGGTTTTGAGCAGATGAGGGCCAATGAAATTCCGTATAATAAATACTTAAGGAATTGGAAGAGAATGGAGAGGAACGGGTTGGACCGCCAACTGATTCTAGTTGGGATGAAGTGGAGAGGTTTGTGCAGTTTCTCAAAATCTTTTTCAATTGTACTTTGGCGTTTTCAGCATCAAAGACCGTAACTTCTACCATCTGCTACATCGAAAAAAATCTGATTTGTTTAAGTAACAACAAAGATGAACAAGTAAGGAAGGAAGCAACGAGTATGAGGCTTAAGTTTGAGAAGTATTGGGATGGTCTTATCAATATGAATCCACTAGTTATTATTGCTTATGTTTTTGATCCAAGGAACAAAATGAAGTATGTTATACGCTGCTTTGACATCCTTTATGTTAAAGATAGTTTTGAAAGTAAATTTCTTAAATCATCTATCAAGAAGGTTATGCGTGATCTGTATGAGGACTATGCATTGGAAAACAAACCTGTTCTGTAAATGGAAGTGAGAATGCTGAAGAACCAAGTGATACTTTTGATTTATCAGATGATGAGTATGAGAGGATGGATTCCTTATACTCTGATATGGAAGATGAGGATGACAATGAGGAAGCAAGCAGTGAGTTAGACATATATTTGATGGAAAAAGTGGAGCCTCAAAAGAAAAAAAAAACAGTTTAGGATTGAATTATGATGTTTTATCATGGTGGAAGCATAACAGTGCTAAGTATCCTATCTTATCGGAGCTAGCTAAAGATGTCCCTGCTATTCAAGTTTCTTATGTGGCTTCTGAATCAGCTTTTAGCACTAGTGGTAGAATATTGGATCCTTACAGAAGTTGTTTGTCACCTCACATGATTGAAGCTTTGATATGTTCACAACAATGGCTGCGAAATTGCATACATTCTGAGGCAAAGTTGCTTCTTTAGCGCAAATGCTTGAAGAACTTGATTTCCATGAATCATTTGGTAAAGGTACAATAAGTCTTTCCGGTTTTAAGTTTTTAAGTTTCTTCATGTTTTCTTGTCTACTAATGTATGTTCTTTGTGAATTTCCAGCAACAGAGACGTATATATTGCAGCAGAAATGAGTCTTTGATCTGTAGCTGATCTTAGAAGTGGTATCTTAATCTTTCTCTGTCTCTTTCTCTTTCTATCTCTTTATCCCTCTTTCTGTTTTTTTTGTTTTTGTTCTTTTAGTGTTTGAAAACTTTATCTCTTGGATCTTGTAAACATTCGATCATGTATTGGTTATTTGGTTACAATGTTATGCATTAAGACATTATAAGATAATCATAAGTTGATGATGACTGAATGTTTTTGTTGTCTTGTTTTTTTTTGCTGCGGATTATGACAGGTTTTTAATCTGAGGTTGTGCCTCATGTTAGAGAGATGCTTGATGTTATGATGTTGTTTGAAACTTTATAGTTGCAGTTTAAGACAGTTTTTTAATTGCAGAAAGTCATTTTAGTTGATGAAAGTCATGTCATATGGTCCAATTTAAAATCATTTTAGTGCTTGGTTCAGCAATACAAAACCTGGTAGCTTGTTATTTTGTCTTAATGCTCTTGAAATCATGGAAACAAATGATGTCCATATGCAATTAAAACCACATACAATTAATTAGTGCTAATGGATAAAGAAATTTATTCATATAAGAATCATAAGACGATCTATATGCTGCACATGTACAAGAATGGAGCAAACCCAAAACAACAACAAAGGACCTGTAATTTCTCAACAAATCTACTAATTCAAAACAGAAAAGCTTTCTAAAAGTAAAAAACATAGATCAAGCATCGGGAATGATGATAGATCTTAAATAGGTAATAAATAAATAATTTGATATTTTACAATGCAAATGATGTCTACAAAAATATGCAAGTAAAACCACGCACAATTAAATAAATTGTACAAAGAACACTTTTTGCTTGTAAATATTTATTTCATATAATAAAAATAATTAAATCATACATATAAAAATTGAATTTTAGGTTGTAAAAAAAAAAAAAAATAATAATAATAAACCCATTGATTTTAAATATTTCCTCTGGTAACCCCACATAAAAATCCAGTTAAATAAAATATTCCTAAATAACAATTTATAACGGTCAATTAAATTATATATAAAACAATGTAACAAGCAAACAATTATGCAAATAAAACCTTATAAAATTAATTTTCTCACAAAATAATAATATTTAGTTTATATAACCTACACAATTAAACCACGTTAAATTCATACAAATATATGTAATATATATGGATTTTTTTTGCTTAAATAAAAACAATATAAACAAAAAACCAAATATCAAATATTTTACTATGCAAAGGATGTAAAAAAACAATAAAACCCATATAAAATAGTTAAATCATACATATAAAATTTGAATTTTACGTAAAAAAAAAAAAAAAAATAATAATAATAATAATAATAATAATAATAATAATAATAATAATAATAATAACCATTGTATACATTTAGAAGATGCTCAATCATACTGCATTTTCCACAGAAAAATTAAATTAAATTAAATCTTCATAATTAATAATTTGTAAAAGTTAATTAAATTCTTAAAATAGAAAAAATGCATATATTTACAAGATGTTATATATTTGTTTCATATAATTCAACTGCGTGGTCTTCCAATGGTAAATTAATAAAACTTCTTCCCAAAAAGAATTACGTGTGAGGCAAAAGTTAAGTCCACTTGTGAATGAAACATGGCCCACAATACACTCTTCATTAGATATTTGTAGAGTTGTCAACATGGATAACTCGATCTGACCTGACCCTAATCCATACAGATTTGAAGGTTATAGGGTTGAATTATGATCCAAGCTATTTATTTTGTGGGCTATAATTTATAACTCAAATCCAATTACGTTAATATCCATGGGTTACATAAGTTATATGAGTATCTACATATATGAAAAATGAGTGATAATTGTTTTTTAAATATACTATATACTATTAAAAATTCAATTAAACTTTTAAATAACAAATTTATAGTAATATTAATATAGTAAAATAAAATAAAATACTCATAATTAGATAAAACATAAAATAAAACTATGTTTTATATTTTTAAGTGCTAAATTTATGAATATTTTACATATTTATAATTTTTCTTTTTTTATAAATTTATGGATAATCTATAACCCTAATGAATAAATCCATTAAACGAATAAAATATTATGATCAATCAACTAAAACTCATTTATATATTTATATGAATAAAAAAATTTAACTCAAACCCATTAAAATTTTTCACTGGTTAACCATAGGTAATAACCCATTTTGACATTCCTAGATACATTATTTGGGATTAGGACCTGTGTTTTCTAAAACAGCGAGGTAGGCGTCTAGGCGTGTTATAAGGTCGTTGTCTATATATCAGTTTTGTTTTATACATTATGTCAAGTTGATAGAACTATTTTGATGGTATAGGTAGTAACAATATGTCGATAATCTCGTATATGATTAGGCTACTGTTTGGATGATTTATATCGTTGTTTTGATTGGTCTAATTTTATGTGATTTGGTCAATACTATATAATTTGAATGTTATATTCCTTTTGACGACTAAAAATAGCTCAAACATCAGGTAAAAACCTCTAAGAAATACGTCAATAACATCAGTATTATCTAAACCACTCAACTTCAAGACCTTTGATTCGATGAATAATGCATGCTCTAGATCTAGTGTTTTGTCATTCCAGATTTGAATTAAAAAATTTAACCACCGTTACTGAACAAAAAAATCAAATCAAATATCTTCCTAAAAGCATTAATTAAAAATTAAAAAAGTAGAACGAAACGTAAAAGTGTTGAGACCGACCATTTTTGTGCAATGTGCCACTCTCTGTTTGTACTGTAATCGAGCCCCCAATGCACCAATCAGAACAAACTTATAGTTCTTGTTTTTTGTGCATCTTTTTAATATGAAAACAAAACAAAAGATGCTATTAAGCTAAACATCTTTTTAATATGAAAACAAAACAAAAGATGCTATTAAGCTAAAGTAACGAGAGCTAAACAAAACTGTATTTCTTATCAATCTTCTTACTCAACAGTCAACAGACAACACTATACCGTATTCTCCTTATATACTAGTAGTATATACACGTGTACAGTATTAATAGATGCTATCGCTAAAGATTATCAGTCAATCAATCTCCCATCAAATTGTTAATAATAATAAGTTCTCTTAATTTGTCGTAAAACTTGAAATGAGTAGATCAACTGAAACTGAAATTTGCTTCACTTTTTACTATTGCAAAGAGACATATCCTGTCACAAAAGGTGGTCCCACATAGCCCAGACGTTAGAACTTGGGAGCTAGAAAACAACATTTCTGTTTTTCTAATTACAAAAGAAATTAGACAAAATAATTTGTAATACAAGACAAAAAGCAATAATAACGAATAAAAAATTAAAAACACTGAGAATCCGAATCATGACGTGTCGTTAAACTGATGGGAATAGAATCAGATCGGGCTAAAACCAACGGTTTAGATTCACTCCTCAGTTTATGGCTCTTCTTTTATCTTCTCTGTCCCTCCTCTTTTCTCTTTTCTTACTTCCCTCTTTCTCTCTTTCGCTTTGCTCTGTTCACTCAGAGCATAATAAACAACAAACACATACACCAAAGAAAAGCAAAACACTAACAAGATGTTGCTGGGGAAGAGACAGAGACCACAGATAAAGAGAACCACGAGTCTTTCGGAGATAAAGTTCGATTTGAACTTACCTAGCGAGCCAGGGACGTCCAATCATCAGATTCAGATCCCGTCGTCCTGGAAACAGTCGACTCCGAAAAGTCAGCTCGCGACCGTCGATGAACATCGTCAGCTTCATCATGGACCGATAGATCAACGGATGGTCTCACCGAGAGGTACACAGAGGAGACACTCAGCAGATAACTCAACCCACGCCGGAGATTTTCTGAGATCTTGCTCTCTCTGTAAACGCCAGCTTGTCCCCGGCCGCGACATCTATATGTATAGGTACTTGAAACCTTTTCATTTTTTATATGTAAGTATAAATTAGGGCTTGGTTATTGTACTAGTAAGAGTGACTTGTGGTACTTGAAACTTCTTCATATTTTATATGTAAGTATAAATTAGGGCTTGGTTATTCTACTAGTAAGAGTGACTAGTGGTACTTAATTAAATCATATTAAATTTTCCGATTTTATATGTGTACCTAAATATGGAATTAACGATTTGGTTGGCCATAATTTTGAGCAGAGGAGATAGGGCGTTTTGTAGTTTAGAGTGCAGGCAAAAGCAAATCACAGTGGACGAGAGGAAAGAGAAGGGTTCGGTGGGATCCACCGTCGTTGTCACCGCCGGAACCACCAAAGAAGAGAGAGTTTCCGCCGCCGTGTAGGTTGTATATATGGTTTTTTTTAATTATATATGTATAAAAGCATTGAGCACTGATCGTGATTAACCATGTTAATCTTCTACTAAACTTTGCTTTTAAACTTAAAAGAGTATTGTATTTTGCATATTTGGACTGGTGTTCTACTTCTACTGATTTATATGCTTCAAAATATCTGACTAACTAGCTAGCATACATACCACTTATCGTATTCGTGTGGACATCATAAATCAGTAACATATATATTTTTTTTTTAATATAGAGAACCATTTACAATCAGTAAATTGATTAATATGTTAAATGAAAAGAGAAGAAGAAGAAAATCGTACTTGTTCTTACAGTAAAACTATATATATACCAACTTATGTTTGATATAAATGCTTGTACCTTTTGTACTGAAAACTTTCATGTATAATTTTATATATATTATATACCGCCAAAAGAAAAGGAAACATTACTCGTACGAGTCGTACCGTTTTTAACTGCATGCTTTCATTAGAACATAAGGATGATCCAATTGAATTTCGTCATATATTTTATTACTTAAATATGGCGTTAGTCAAGTAAGGAATCTCGTGCCTCTCTAGATAGTATTGACATTTTGTACTTTTGACCAAAAAAAAAAAGATAGTATTGACTAGGTCCCTCTATCCTATAATCTTCCTTTTTGTCTAGATTCTTAATGGCTAACATTGGATGGTGTAAGTGGTGTAATACTATTTGGAAAAACAAACCATTGAGTTCATAGTTTAGTTCATAGTTCATACCTATTCATTTTCAACTGGTTATATGCTCAAACGACAATCTTCTTCTCTGTTCTGTAAGAGAATATTTTTTTTCTTAAAAGGATTGCAGTTTGCATGTAGTATAGTAGAATATATAGTTATGTGACAAAACATATTGTAAACGATAATATGATATATAGTTTTTTTTTTTGTAAAAGGATAATATGATATATATAGTTAAATTATAGGATGGTTGTGATTTAGAGGACACAAGAATTTGATCGAAGATGCATGGTTCGATTCCAGTTGTGAAAATTTGTCTCTTTTAAGTGTGATTAAGTATCAAGAGTGTGCTACACGTGCAAATATGCCTTCTGTTGAATTATCTTCGTAGATATCCATGTTGTCCAATTTCTTATTCCTCTCTTTTGCTCGAGCTCATCATGTCTCGGCAAAAACCGGATTAATGTTTTCAAGTAACTGAGAAAAAGACTATTATGTTTTATTTATTAAATCCCCTTGATGCATATATACCATGGCTCTTTTAACTTATGCACATCTTTAGCCTTTACATTATAGGTTTTTTCTTCCGTACACTCCATAGTTGTATACTTATAATGTGTATATATATCAATAAAACTAATCATAAGTATCAAATAATTACATTGCGAAAGAAAAAAAATCATCAGAAGTCGAAAATCATTTGGGTCTTCTACCCTTTTACAAAATAACCAAACTTTTGTATTTCTTCCGTAGAAGTTTAGTTCCTAGTTTGGTTTGTGTTATTATTGTGGCCGGTTGAGTTGTGTCCCACCCAAATTAAACAAATTAGAGAAGGGACGGAACAGCTCATGTGAGGGTTGGGGATCATGGAACTTAATAACAATTCATTAAAATTATGTGTTTGGTATTAACAAGACTTTTTGTACCATCAGATCAGTAGATCACGATCAAACTCTCTATAACATATCATATGGTAATTAAAATACTAATAATACGTAAGTCTGATTCTTCGTAAGCATGCATTTGCCCATGGATATAAATCCTCTCAAGTTTTTGAATGGGCTTTAAACGGACCTACTAATTAAAGGCCTATCTACTTTTATAAAGCCAGATTGATGAATCTTAGATCATTGACAAAATCACAAATACACACACAAAATCTGTGTTGCGTATGAATATATATATATGAGTTTAGGTATATTCGCTGTAACCAACTTATGATGCGTCAACTATTTCCTCTAGTGATACTTTGTTTTTGGTTTTGGGCAAGCATCTTCAGGTCGCATATTCTATACCAGCTCTGATTTATTAAGACACATGTCATCTCTTTTGCCAATTGCCAAATTATGTCAGCAATTTTTTAACAGATAAAAGAACAAAATATAAAGAGATTTTCTGATTTTATTTTTGTTTTTCTGCGTTCAAAACCAAACCAAGAAAAGACAACGATTTGAAGTGATTATTGAAGGCTTTGAAGAGGTGCTTATTTGCTTAATTCGCTCTTTCGCGGTCTATTTAGTATTGTCACATATATTAAAATGAAAATTCATAGGCTGTAAACCAAGTAATGACTGGTCTCTACAACACCTCGAGAGGTCTCTTGCTGCCACGATATTATTCAGATTTCCAATTTCCTTATTAACCTATATCTTGCAACTATGCAAACACCATATAATTCATATAATTACTATATAGTAGAATAAAGTAATTGTTCCTTACAATTGCGGAAATAATTTGCCACCCTTGTTGGTCTCACTTGTTAATAGTTTGTCACTACCTGAGGAAGCTGATCTTTTGAAAATGCCAACTCTATAAGAAACTCAAAAAACACTTTCTTTTCCAATTCATTTCTCATCTGTTGTTGTTTACACTTTACAGTACGTTTTAAACATCAAAGTTTCATTTTGGTTTTTGAGTTTACAAAGCCAAATCAAGAAGAAGAAAAAAAAAGGAAACATTGATACCTTTTAAAAGTCTCTATAGAACTTATAAAAGCGTCATTAAGAGGTTTTGCTTGGTATTTTATTTTTTTACTAAAAACGACATTTAATCAGCCAGATTCTCTCATAATCGAAATAAGGAAGCAGAAACAACTTCTTCTTCTGGTGATTCTGTATTGTTTTCCATCATTGACTTCATCGCCCATTGATTAGACCAGGTTTGTCTCTCTACAAACATTGCATTTGTTGTTGCTGGATCTTTACTCTTTGGTCTCCTTGTGATTGATTAATGGGCTCTGTTCTTGAGGTCTTACGTTTTCGTCTCATTTATGGCTCTTATAAGTCTTAATCATGCTCTGTTTGTTTCCGATTTGTTCTCTATGTGATAAAATTTATTCTCAATGCAAAACGTGTGAAGGTTTCTTTTTCTCTCTTTCATTACCATTTCTCTGATTCACTATCAATTTTTTTACATCTTTAATTAATCATGAAGATTTTTAGACTTAAACCATTTTCGTTACCACAAATTCGATTTTTCTTTTCTCCAGAATGGCTACGGCTATGTCTCACCAATCAGTCGCTTCCTTCATCTCTCACCGGTCTTCAAGATCTTCAACAGAGCCTTTGAATGTGCAAACGAAAAGATTCAAGAACAATTCATCACTGAGTTATTATACCTCAAGAAAAAGAAACATCTCCAAGGTTGAAGCAATGGCGTCTCAGACATCACCTGTTTCTTCTTACAACACTCTCTTGTCTCCTTCCAAGAACAACCCCGAACATTCCAAGAAAAAACAAAGTAACTACTGAAATTCTTCAATCTCATTTAAAAAAAATAAAAAAAATAATAATTATTGGTTTATGATCATTTATCTGAACAAGTTTTGTTTCTGATGTTATGTAGATGAAGCAGCACTGATATTGATTAGGCATGGAGAGTCGTTATGGAACGAGAAGAATCTTTTCACAGGCTGTGTTGATGTTCCATTGACAGAGAAAGGTGTTGAAGAAGCTATCGAAGCAGGGAAGAGGATTAGCAACATACCTGTCGATATCATCTTCACATCGTCTCTGATCCGTGCTCAAATGACTGCAATGCTTGCCATGATTCAGCACCGTCGCAAGAAGGTATCATATATGTCACACTTTCTCAATCAAAAAAATATGATCTTTTGGGTTTTGTCACATTTTTCTGATATCAAACCAATCTAGGTTCCGATCATCTTGCACAATGAAAGCGAAAAGGCGAAAACTTGGAGTCAAGTTTTCAGTGAAGAAACTAAGAACCAATCCATTCCTGTCATACCCGCTTGGCAGCTCAATGAAAGAATGTAAAAAGTTTCTTCCAGCTTTCTTCGGCTCTGCTGCTCTTGAAGCGATTCGAAAGCTTATCATCTACTTTTGGTTTATATAGGTATGGAGAGTTGCAAGGTTTGAACAAGCAAGAAACAGCGGAAAGATATGGGAAAGAGCAAGTTCACGAATGGCGTAGGAGTTATGACATTCCTCCTCCTAAAGGAGAGAGCTTGGAGATGTGTGCTGAGAGAGCAGTGGCTTATTTTGAGGACAATGTAATGAAGATTCCAAACAATTTCATTCTCATTCTAACTTGTTTCTAAGTTTCTTTGCTGATGTCAACTGAATAACCGAATCCGCAGATCGAACCGAAGCTTGCAGCTGGAAAGAACGTAATGATAGCTGCTCATGGGAACTCTCTGCGGTCTATCATTATGTACCTTGACAAATTGACTTGCCAAGAGGTGTGCCAAAAGGGGCTAAATCTCCATTTCTTGATAGTTTCTTTTTGTTGGCAAATAACTGAAACTCTCTATGTGGTTTTTGGCTCTTCAGGTGATAAGTTTAGAGCTATCTACTGGTATACCACTTCTATACATCTTCAAAGACGGAAAATTCATGAAGCGAGGAAGCCCTGTTGGTCCTACAGAGCCCGGTGTCTATGCTTACACTGAGGTTAAGCACCATTCCTCTCTTCTTCATCTTACTTAGATTTTCTTTTGTCTCAGATGTTTCTGAGTGTTTCTGTTTGTGCTTGCAGGGATTGGCTCAATACAGACATAATTTAGACGAGAACAGTGAAGTAGTTTGTTCCTAGCTCTATTAGGACCTTAGAGCCATTTACAAGGAAAATATATAAGTTACTGATTTTGCTCTTCTTCATTCACATGTGGTCATATCCACTGTTGATATTGTGTATGTTGCTGTTACCAAACTCTTTTTAAGCAAATAGTAAGCATTATTCTGTATAAACCATTCAAGAATCTGCAGTTTTACTGGTCTAAATCTGCAGTACAACAAAAAAAAAAAAAGGATAGTATCTCCTTGGTAAATTCATGGGTTAGAAAGAGAGAGAGAAAAATGTTGATCTTAGGTTTTTGTTGTATCCAAAGTTCCGTTCTTGATCATCTCTTGCTCCTCCAAGTGCTTCTTTTCAGAGTCTGAAACTTCAGAATCAGAGCTGGTCAAATGATCAGCTGGGGTTGATGACCCTGCGGTGGTGTTTCCAAAGAACCTCATATCATCCTCTCTCATCCTCTCAGCATACTTGTCGAAATCGAAACTCGAATCGCTGTTTTTCCCACCAAACGCAACCTCGAGCTGCTCCACGTCAAAGAGATCCTCAAGAACCTTCTTGCTTACGTTATCATCCGAGTAGACAAATTTCACCTTGCTGCAAGTCTTTGCATCTAGAAACGGTTTCAGCATCTGCAGATTTACAGTTTTTTTTTTTTTTTCACTCTTTCTGTCAAACAAGATTTGCATTGAGAGAGATATTGAAGAAATTTTACCCTATAGAAGGGTTCGAAAACCTTGGGAGGATTGTATAGTACGGCACAGCCTAAACGCTCAGGGTAATGTTCTTGCAACACGTGAGCTGTTTCTCTGGAGACTTTCACTGATATATGAGACATGTTGAAACCTTGAAAATCGATCAGCCAAACCATCTGTTCTTGGTCTTGCGGTAGATTCAAGATTGCGTTTTCCATGCAGTAGACCAAGAACCGTATCTGTCCCTTGGTAGATTTCGTGTTCTGCCTACTCGGTCTCATCACCAAAACCGTTCTTCCATACTTATCGGTGCAATTCGCTCGGTAGATCTTCCCGGTCTCAGCTTCTCTCGCAATCTCCTCCTAATAAACCAATTTCAAGAACATTTTTATAAAACCAATAAAATTTCAAGAATGCATACAAAACAATCGTAGATTTACATTTACATACCCATCGAATCTCTTCGGGTTTGTATTGCATCCTCCATTTTAAGGTTTCTTTAAGCATTTTGGCTGCTTTCTTGACGTGGCCGTTGCGTGCAGCTAAGTACCGAGCAATGGTAGCATCTGAGCAATACTCGGATGATTTCTCGTCCAATGGTCCTAGTAATGTCCTCATTTCATTTATCTATATTATTGTGCTCATAAATTGTTAATTAAAAGAACACAATATTTATATTAACAGGCAGATATATAATATTGATATATCAAATTTTACATCATTATACCTTGCTAAGATACTCCTCTGGCGGCAAAGATTTCTCGGATCCGTTAGGAGAAGATTTCTTGGAATCAGAACTCATGTTTTTACTGAAATTTTCAAGAGCAAAGTTGCAACCAAAATTTGATTAAAGAGAATGAAATGAATCAGAGAAAAATGGAAAAAAAAAAAAAAAAATCCAAGGCATAAACAGAGGTAGATTGTAGCCGCAATTAAAGGCCTGGTAATGTTAATTAGATACAAATCACGCTTTTTGATACATTAAAAACAAAAGACACGTTTCTTCTGATCAAATTACGCATCGAATCTAGGGACAAAACAAAAAAAACATCAAAGATTCATGACAACTAATTAACACATCTGACCTTGATCTTGGTCGAGAATCAACATAAATCAAGAAATTAAAAGATTAGAGAGAACATAAACTCACCTGGATGACGAAAGTTAAATTGGAGCGATCAGAAATGAGATCGGGGTCGAGTGGAGAGGGTCAAACTCAAACCCCAAAACCTTTGAAATAGAAAGAGCGTGAAATTGAGACCGACGAATCTTTTTAAGTTCCGGTCTAAAAGAATCAAAGAAAAGTAGTAGAACTAGAAGGTAGATTTGATTTAATTCAGGCGGCTACGTTACGGACAGTGTGACGAGAGCCGAAAGACACGTGACGCGAGATTGAGGGAAGACACAGACACCTTTTTTGTTTTGTTTTATTTTGTTCAAAACAGATACTGTAATGTTTTTTTTAATCTAGCGTGGACTTTGTGAATTGGACCGGGAATTAAACCCGGTTATTGACTTCCTGATTTGACATTTTGGTTGGAATTGTAGGACGGACATTTTGGTTACCAAGCATATCATAAGTCCCTCTCATCATACATTCATACCAACTCCACTATACCCAAAAAGGAACATTTTATTTGATTAGTTAAGTTTTTTTGTTTTCTTTTCTATTTGACAACTTTAAATTAGTTAAGCATTTTAGTTATTTCTATAAACTAGTGTTGATTTTAAAGTATTCTAAGATGATAATAATATATATAAATGTTGAAATATTGATATTTTTTAATTGAAATATTCTAGGATATAAATATTTAGGAATATCAACTCTTGCAGGATTAATGGGCTTAGTTTTGATATGTTGCAGGACTAATAGGCCTAGTCTTGACTCTTGTAGCCCTTTTAGATTATTTGGTCTATCCAATTTTCAATACAGATTTTTTCCAATTGTGACTTTAGACTGTGACTGTTAGCTTTTAGCTGTAGAAATTTTGGCTGTTAAAACTGTGGCTGTTACTTTTAATATTTTTGAAAGTCTAATTGGTAACAAAAATTGTATAAACTGTTGTGACTATTACATTTAATATTATTTATTTTTAAATTCGAAATTATACAATATATTTACAAGATTAGCATAATATTTAAACACTAGTTTTCTTAATAAAAATATACAAAATCATTAATAGAAATAACCAATAGAAATATAATTTTTAAGAATATTAATAGAGAAATATTCAACTATTTATTATTTTAATTACCAAAAATTGAGATTAATATTTTATATTGGTTGAATAACCAAATAAGATTAAAGCCAAATGCTCCAGATATCCAAAATTACATAACTTTTCCTATTACAAAAAATATTATTTATTATGATGAATATTTTTTAATTTCTAATTATATCAGCAAAGTTTAGTTTGATTATTATAAAAGTAAAAAACTGCAAAGAAAAATAAAAAACAAAGTTCTTAATATATGGAAAAAAAAAAAAATTGTACAGCCCCTCTCTCTCTCGTACAGCCCTTCTTTGTGGCTTTTGAAAAAATAAGAAGATTATAGAGTTAAAAAGTAAAAGTCAGCAGTTAAGACTTTAGAGAAAAAATAGGAAGTAAAAGTCTGATTGGCAAAAAATAGACTTTAAAGACTGTTAATCAGTTTCATATTCGAAATCACGACAATTTCAGATTCTTTTTTAATTTTGTTAGATACAACATCTCTTTTGTTGTGTGATGTCTAAATTTGTGTATCTCTATTTCTATTTTTGTTCACAATTGCAAGGTGAGCTTGCGTCGTCTTGGATCGTCTCTTGACATCCATTTGATCGTTCTTAATTCTTCATTGGCCGTAGTAGCTATTATTAGATCGGTTCATATTATGTTTTATTAATTTGAACTTCTTTTTGTTTTTTTTTTTGGTAGGAGGTCGAAATGGCGATAGTTCCAAAACTGGTATGGGAGATGTAAAGAGAAACAATAGTTCGATAGAGGCAATGCTAAGGTTCAATTTAGCAAGGAGAGCAACAACCTCTACTCTTAGGGCATCCGCATCCTTTAGCTTCACTTGAAGCTCTATTGTATTTTTTATGAATAATTATATTATTAATTTAAGTATAAAAGTTTTTAAAAAAAAAATTATTTTTACACCACATTGCAGAACTTATTGTGAGGTTCTTTAAATTTTAAAACTCACAATCACTCTTACATAATCACTCAAAATTAGTGATCAAACCATCCATAATCCCAAGCTTGTATCCAAAAACAAAAACAAGTGCTAAGCTACATACGTTGTTGTTGTCCAATTTTCCGCCTCTCATGGCTTCTACAATGACAACGAGCTCCTCCACAGGTACCTTGCGAACATATTTTCTCACACCGACATCGTCAAAGCCAAAGCACCAACACCTGTAGCTACACATCCAATTGTCGAAGAAAGAACATTGCTTGCAGCAGAAACCATCGAAGCTTGAGACGCCGCCATCGAACATTGCTTGCAGCAGAAACCATCGAACTGCTTGACCACCACTTTTCCCAACACCTAAAACCTTAAGCGTCAAAGAAACAACCACTACTTCCCAACTTTGTGATCGATAACACAAGCAAACCAGTTTTGCAATATATGGCAAAATCTTCACAATTGTTCTCTAAGAGATCGTAGTGACCAAACCTGTTTCTCGCCAAGAGGAACTTTGCACGGGAAATGGCTTCATCAGGAGGATCTGATGGTGCTATTGTGCAGGTACCGCCTCGGTGTTTTGCGAGAAAGATGGCCTTGGAGACATTGTATTAGAAGAGATAGAAATTTCCTTCGGAGAGAAAGCAATCAAGACAAGAAGAGATCACACCGTCGAGATTGGATTGATCTCCACAATCAGGACAAGAGTTGTCTCCTCCATGATTCAGAACTGAACTAACAACGATATTGTCCAGAAAAGTCCCGGTTCCGATTTCTAGACCACCACCACGAGCGAAATGAATGACTTTCCTATCGCCTACGTAAATTTCTGTAAATCGCAACAGAGAAATCACAAAGAAGTGACTTTGTGTTAAAACATTATAGAAAATCGCAACTGCACCTGCTTCGTCGTCTTCCCGTTCTTCGCACCCAATAACCTCTTTATAACATCATCCACCACACTATCTTCCATAAAAAATCAAACCACTGAAAACCTCAACACCAGCGATGAAAAAAACCCCCTCGAATTCGAATCACCGGATGAGATAAAGAATTTTCTGCTTCCGATCGACTTACAGTACCGGAACCGTCGCCGATCAAGATGGTTTGATATAGCCTCTGTACGGAGAGCCAAAAAGAGAGAAAAAGGGTTTGAAAATAGAACAAGGAGAAGGAGAAGGAGAAGGAGAAGACGAACCACGAACAAAAAGAAAATCGAAGAAGAAGTTTTTGAGCAGAAATTGATAAGAAGAAGACGGAGAAAACTAAGAGAAATCGGATTTGGGAGAAAACAAAAAAAATACAAAGGGCCAAGTAATGGGACACGTGGAAGAGAGAGGGTGAGTAGAGACGATTCCAAAGATGTCTCCTGGAGAGAGGAGGAGTTGATAAGTAGAGCTACATGGATAATTCTTTTTAGAGTTGCCACATGGATAACTCCAGGAGACATCTTTGGAATCGTACCGTGTGGCCTGCATGGGCAACTCATCGCAGAGATGTAGCTCTATCTCTGGGAGAGGAGGAGTTGATAACTTGAGAGTCGATTGTCTACGGCTAATTCAGTACTCGGTTTAGTGTTGACTACTTGACCTGTTTTGGAGAGATGGCTTAAGATTGTCTCCGTACAACGTTTTGGAGATGGCATGATTGAGTCCAAGGTGAAGAAGGGAGTTTCTTGAGATGATTTTTGGTTTAGATCTTCAATAGGAGAAGAAACCATGACGAAAGAGGAGAATGCATTAAAACGAAAGCTTTCTGGTCATGATCGGGATAACCTCTTCAGAGCATCAAGGACATCATCCGGATCTCAAGAAAGTCTCACTTACACGTGGTATCAATTCATCCAGCCTTAATCCTGTCTTTGTCTATATTTGCTTCACACAAGTTTTTTTTTCTTTTTCAAAGTAGATCTTTCCTTAAGTATGTTTCATCTCTGAACTCAAATTGGATTTTCTAAATGGTATCCCTTTCGGGAAGGAAATGAAAAGATGAATAAAAGAAAGGTTTAAGAAAGAAAAAAAAATGCATTAAAAGGTAAAGTATGTTCTCATGTTACTCGAGCTGTCGAACAACAAAAAGTTAACGTGATGATATAATAAAAGAAGGAGTTGAAGAATCATCAACAAAGCTTGAGTCAATACCAAAGGCGGCTAAAATTTCTAAAAAGTATTACAAACATGAAGAAGAAAAGCCAAATGAATGGAAACCCAAAGACACCAACAAAAGGTGATCTCAAATCTGTTTACGTGATCTTATTTATAATAACACAAGATCACTTTAACATCTTTTGTGGATGACATGTAATTTGCTTCGAATCTTTGGATAGAGTCTATTTTGAATACCAATTCTTCATTCATTCAATTTTTGTAGGCAATTTCAAACTTAAGTACGTCTTTACTATCATTTGATGTGTTTTCATAGGAACTCTCTAAAGAACTTTTTTACAAAAAAAAAAAAAAAAAAAAAAATNAATGTTTTAGGGATAAATAAATTTTTTTTTTTATGTTGATAGAACTACTTAATATTAAAAAATTAATATGTACATAAGGGAGGTCATACTAGCAAGAAAAGCTAATATGAAAGGAAAGCCAAAGACACAAACAAAAAGTAATCTAAAATCATCTTACGTTATTTTATTTGCAACAACAAATAATTTCTTCATCTGTTTTTTGAATTATTTACACTTTTTTCATTTATGGATATTTTATGTAGTTTTGTATTTTTGTCAATAGATATTTTATGTAAGTTATTCATTTGCTTTTTAACTTACTCTATATAGTAAAACTATCAACCAAATTAGAAAATATGAATCTTTTGATTTTAAGAACTTAAAAATTGCAAAAACAAGATTTAAGTCACTTATAAGTCAACTTTAAAAAAAAATCAACATGTAAATATACTAAAATTATATCTCCAACAGCTTATTTTTCTATATACATTAGTGACACACGTATGATTATTTTAAAAAATTTGAAAGAGAAATTAACGCACTGGTGGACATACTAATTATATACTCCTTCTGTTTCATATTACTTGTCATTCTGGCAAAATGTATCTAGACAATATCTGGATGTATCAAGTTCAAAACACATCCAGATATATTCAGATACATTGCAAATAAAAAATGCTAGAATGACAACTAATATGAAACGGAGGGAGTATATATATTCGTAGAATCCTAACAGTTACCTTCAATTCGCTTTCTCTGCAGTTTTTTTTTTTACTTCTTCTCGTAATATAATTTTGAAACAACTGGATCTTTATGGAAGACATCCACAAAATGATTAACAAATAAAACTTATGCTAGAGAATTTCCCTAAGGGCTCGTGTAGTCATGCAGCCAGCACTAAATTGTTTCTTCTCCCTCCGAAGGTAAATAGATCTGATAAGTTATGTGCCTAATTGTTTAAAAAAAAAAAAAAAAAAAAAAAAAAAAAAAAAAAAAAAAGGTTTNGAAAAGGTTATGTGCCTAATTTTTGTTTGGATGTTTCGGAAGACATTAGATTTTGCCAATTGCTTTAAGATATTATTTGTTATGAATAAAAATGCTCTCTGTGATTGGATTTATTTTACTTTTGATATATGATTTTCTAAATTTTTTTATCAGGAAATACTTTTGCTTCTTTACAATCAAGCCGTGTTATGGTGGTGTGATGAATGGTATTAGTGATCGATTGGTTGACCAATAGCTGCAGAAGATATGGAAGCAAAATGATGATGAAACTATTTTTGCTTAAATTATTAGTTTGTAAGACAATGGATCACTTTGACATAATGTGTATAGGTTTGGTTTTGATTTTTGTACAAATGTATTCGTATTCTATTTATGAAATTTGTCTTTTTATTTCATCTTATAGATATTGTTTATTATTTGAATACATGTAGATTTAAAGTAATTAAAAAATTGTTAAAAAATAATAAAATTATTATTATAATTAATTTATCAAAAATTAAATTTTAGCATCATTTATGTTAACTGATGGAAAAAGTTTACATCATTTCGATAATCGATGCAAATAAAAAGACAAATTTCTCTAAAAATATTTGTACAGAAGACAAAGTTCATAAATAAAAATATTTCATTAATAAAATACGAAATTTCATATTTCAAAGTGAAAACTGCATTGCTCTCTCCAGTTTTCACTTTGAAATATGCTCATTTGATCTGCAACTCTTACTCTATCCGATTTTCACTTTGAAATATGGTCATTTGAAAACAATCTCTGTTGCCCAAAAAAAAAAAAAAAAAAAAATTCTTTNTGGAATCAAACAAGTTTTGCTTGTTCCGAAGTCATATGATTGATTCAGTAGTGGAATCAGACAAGTTTTGCTTGTATGTGCGATTAGGCAATTTGTTCTTAGTTGTGCTCTTCCGCCGTCTCCTGATTGTTTAGATGATCTACAATCAGAACCCTAGTATAATTAAAAAAAATGGTAAAATTGCAAACTCTTTTCGTGAAAGATCGACATTCCATTTATAGGGTTTCAATTTCATTCAAGGTCATGAATCCGTCGAAAAATCTTAACTCAAGCTCTGACAGGTTACTCTCTCTTCTCTTTTTTTTGCCTGCATCGCTTGTACTTCCTAGATCCAATTTTAGCATTGTCGGACAATGATTGCTGTTATGGTAGCCAGATCTAGAGATATGCCGTGCGAGTTACGTACACTTGGATTTTCGATAATATGATCAGACTCGGAGGAAGTTACCCGATCTAAGATATAATTGGTTAAACTTATTGTGCTTGCTTTTGTGAGAGAATCTAACTCCATAAAAAAGGAATAGGATTTACGATGCTTTCTATTTGAGTGAATCTTTATCATTACTTTGTTCAAATTGTCTTCGTCTTGTTATTTGCTTCATTCCCGTTTTATTTGTTTGCTTTGTTGAATCTCTCTACGATGGGATCAAACTTGGGGGCGGCGAGTTCGCGGCGTTTAAGCAGCCGGCGCAAAATGTAACGGTGACAGTGACGAAACTAAAGGGATCGAGGGTCCAGTTAACTAGCTCGTCGCGCAAAGAGTTAACGGAATCGCAGAAGAAAGGAAAAGTGCCGTTTGACTTGAGAATTAAAGCGGACAAATTAACGGCATCAGCAAATGTGATAACGGAAAATTGAATATCTTGCTTCGTTCAAAGTTTAATTCAATATCATTTTTTTGAAATAAAAATTGAATTTCTTGCTTCGTTCAAAGTTTTACTTGGTTCGGATTTTGGAATTCAGATTCTGAATTTGGAAAAGGAAACGAACCAAAAAAATTAATATGCGAATTAATTATTTTACATCAAGGTCTACTAACAATATGTACCAGTACAAAATCAATGAAAAAAGTGATTCTTATGTCATACGAAAATCACAAAATTCCTCCTTGATGCATCATTTACAGGAGTGTATTCATTTACAGTGAATAAGAAGATATCTTACCATGAATAAATAAATAAAAATTCAAAAGAAAACTTTACTATTAGAAGTTCAGTTGGAATTTAGTTAAATGCTAATATCCAGAATACACGAAGGACAAATCACAATTTTGCACCCCTGGAAAGAAATAGCAACTGGAAAAATTCTCGGAATTTCAATTTACATGTGTTTGTTCTTTCTTTCTTTTGTCACCGTTTTCTAGCGACGGATTTGCCGTTCGATTTATGTTTTTTCCTCTGTTCGATTTTAGATCGGTCGAATATATCCTCTTATATATGAAAAGAACTGACTGTTAGTGTGCACTATTTCTCCAAAAAAAAAAAAAAAAACTTGTACACTGGGCTTTTAAGAAATTATGAAACTTTAATTCAAAACCAATTGGTAAACATTTGAGAAGTGTATTTTACATATTATTTTTTACAATTTTATTACTTTCGACGTGGAACAATTTTAATATGATCTCCTACATGATTCATTAGCAAGTAAATAAACAGAATTATGATACTACAGTCACTTTTAAATAGCTAAAAAATATATATTATAAAATAAAATCAATAGAACTGTAGTTAATGGACCATATGCAGTTCACCTAAAATCCACATGCAATTCCTCCTCTTTCCCTCATAAAACAACGTGCAACTGCTCTCGAAACAACGACACCCTCTTTTCGATACTACCGAAACGACAATATTATTTAGTGTCTATTTTGTAATTCACATCACCCACCTCACACAAATTTTCACATGCATTTGTATTTTACTCATTTGCCATTCTGTATTAGTAATATACGTTAACTTAGATAAGAACACAAATCGTTAACAAAAAATAAAATAAAATTATAAGACCCCTTCAAAAACTTAAAGGGCCAAGACATTAACAAGTGGAGTTCACGTTGAGACTGATACGTGATAACAGTACAAAATACAAATGGACCCTTTTGATCGTCATTCGCCAACACGTGGCAGATTTTGAACGGTAATTTGACTTCAACTGATATAACGGACGCGTTTGACAGAAACCGCGTTACGAGCATTAATGGAAAAAAGTACAGATGAGAGGTAGAGAGACACACACGCGCAGTTTCATGCTAAAAGCAAAGATCCAAATAGATCCACCTGCCACATTCTTTGCCTTTTCGACCCATTTAGTCACAAATCGAATCTACTTCTCTTTTTGGTCCAACGTTATAATTATTTCTCAATGCTTTCTTTAGAAATTATATGTATTACTTGATTTAGATCCAAAGTATCTGAGTATCAGACGACTACTTATAGACATGCTAAGGAATAAATTAACATGTCAGTCATTTACCCCAAAGAAGTTTGAAAATTGAAAATGCCAGAGTTCTTGAGAGTACACATAATATATATAATATATGAATGATTAAATATCTGTACATAATAAGTGGCAAAAGTAAAGACAGCTAAAAACTTTAGCAATGGTTTTGCAGTTGACTATTTCATCTTGATTGTTGACACGCTCGGCAATTACGATTAATTATGCGTACGAGATTTTGTTGCTTTTCCTCTTTTTTTTTTTTATCATGCGTAGGACTAGGAGATAGGACGTTATAATTAGAAAACGAGAAAGTGATTGATTAAGTCTCCTCTATTTATAGTTTCCTACAAATATTTTACATGCAACTTAGGGATTTTTTCTCTCTCTAAATGATGATCTATACATATTGATATTTATAAACTAAAGATGCCTTTCACACATAAAAATAATTAAAGATGCGTCTTGCGATATGGTTTGGTTTTCTGCTAATTAGGCTATATTTTGTTATATATTGGGCTATATTCATGTAATGAGAGTTAACAACATTGTGCTAATTAGTTGAAGGTTTTAAACGTATGCAATGTTCCTAGAATAAGGAAGAATAAAATATATCACAGCCCATGTGTGTAGGTCGGGATCAAATTAGCATCGTAATGGTGAACTGGTAACACGGGCACGAGCTACACACATGGGGGGGTGCCTCCTTCAGTCCTCTATGCGTCGTCCATTAAAAGTTATCAACTTATCAAAATAGCTTTATTTGTTTTTTGTTGTTATATAATTTTTAAGTTATTATATGTTTTTAAGTAAATTAAAAATATAATATTTTGCTAGTTTTTAGTTTCAGATTAACCGAGCAGCTATATATATTGAACCAGGGGAAAAAGCTTGGGATCACACACACGCTCAAAGAAAAGATAAGTTGGTAAAACCAAAATATTTATACATTACTAGACCGATAATTAACAAATTGGAATGGCTATAAGTTACGAAACCAATATGTCTGTCAAAATTCAATAATTTTGGTAATCAATCTTGCAATCTGCGTCAAGTTGACGCTGTATTGATTGTACACGAAGCAACTAATTTAAGTTACGTGAGTCGATAATATCGTAAGATGATGAAATGCTTAATACTAATTAAATGGATGCATGATGTAATACGGTAGAGATACATGAGAAATTCTCAGCCATTCATTCTAATCCCTCTAGATCCTTCTTTTTTAATCTTTGTTTGATTTATGTGTTTAAAAAGTCTAAACCACCCATTACAATGATGAATAATCACATCATTACTTTTCGAAATTGTTTACATACCAATCATGCAAGTCTACGTGCGTCACACTCGGCATCTCCGGATAATTTTCCTTACTTTCATACTATATAGTTTCTTTTTATATATTCGATATATTCATCCGATTAGTCATGCATATCCGTTCAGTTTGAATTGAAAACAACAACAAAAATCATTTGCATAAGATTTTTTTTTTGTGTTTTTTTCAAACAGAAGACGTCCCATAAATCAGCTGCGACTGTGATTATTAACTCCATATACACGAATTTAAACAAACCACTAACATTTACCTGCTGAACCGTGTTATGGACCAGAAGATATTTGCTCCAAACTTCCAAATAATATGTAATCTGGAGTTCCAAAAATTACCAAAATTAGTTTTGTGTAGTACCATATATATAATATGGCTCTCCACTTTTCTTCACTGAACTGAACTGAATAGTTTTTTAGCGTAAGGCGTGGTAAAAACTAGGCGGGTAATTCAGTAATTGATACGATGCAATTTTAAAAATTATTTTTCTTTGTCGACAGGCAGTATCTTTAACAAGAAGTATTCGATGTATTGAGATAGAAAAAAAAAAAAAAACAAGGGTGTAAGACGTATTTCAGATTAATAAATTGGAGAAATACGAGGTGGACAAAAGGAAAAAAAAAATATAGTGGTAATAATCTGGAAACTTGTACGAGGACACGCCACGCATCCTATATAAGGAGACGACCCCGGCTACTGAAATAAGTGTATCGGTGAGGCTGAGAGTTATTCACTTACAAAAAAGAAAAAAAAATTACTTGAGTGTCCTCCTCTAATAATAAAAAAAAAAGTTGATAGATTAAGAAATTGTTGTACTTTTTTTTCTTCTCCTGAATTTTACTTTTGTGCAAATCCACCCCCCTTTCCCTGATCTGTTACTTTTCCCGCTTCTTCGATCCGTTTCTGTTAATAATCTGTCTTTCAAAAAGTACAAAAGAAAACCGATTTCTGGGTTTTAAACTGGATTTCAATCTTTTATCTGTTGGTTTATTTGAAAAGTTTGATATTTGCAGAACAGAGATCAATCATTTTTTTTATTTTTGATCTTCTTGTTTTTGTTGTAAATTTAAACGTGAGGGTATATTTTTTTTTATTTTCCCTCCTTTCAGATCTGCAAAGAGGTTGTTTATTTAAAAACTTCTTCGATCTAAATATCTTTTTTATTTTCGAAATTTCTTGAAAAAAAAAATCCTGTTCTTTACTTTTGACAAGAACCAGTTTTTTTTTTTTTTTTCTCAAAAACAAAAATAATTTGCGATGGCAACTGCTATGGATTTCTACAGTAGCCAAACGTTTCAGCAATCTGATCCTTTCGGTGGTGAATTAATGGAAGCGCTTTTACCTTTTATCAAAAGCCCTTCCTCTGATTCTCCCGTGTCCGCGTCTGCGTTTGCGTTTCAGTCGCCGTTCTCTGTTCTTCTTCCTTCTCCTCCTTTCTCATCCTTCTCCGGTTCGTACGGATCGGATCTTCAGCAGATCCACTCTTTCTCGAACCTTCTCGGCCCTAAACCGGTTCCGATGAAGCAATCCGGTGCTGCTCCGAAGCCGATGAAGCTGTACAGAGGAGTGAGACAGCGTCACTGGGGAAAATGGGTCGCTGAGATCCGTTTACCCAGGAACCGAACTCGGCTCTGGCTCGGAACATTCGATACGGCGGAGGAAGCTGCGTTGGCCTACGACAAGGCGGCGTATAAGCTGCGCGGCGATTTCGCCCGGCTTAATTTCCCAAATCTCCGTCACAACGGATCCAACATCGGAGAGTACCAACCTCTTCAGTCCTCAGTCGACGCTAAGCTCGAAGCAATCTGCCAAAACTTAGCCGAGACGCAAAAACAGGGGAAATCAACGAAGAAGTCTTCTTCCCGGAAACGTTCATCCACCGCCGCGGCAATACAACCCGAGGTCAATTCGTGTCCAGATGCGACGGAGGAAGTCAAATCAGAGGTTTACTCTAGCGCTGGATCTCCACCGTCGACGGAGAGCTACGGATCCGGAGATTCTTCGCCGTTGTCGGATCTGACGTTCGACGACACGGAGGAGGAGGAGCCGTCGTGGAACGAGAACTTTGCGTTGGAGAAGTATCCGTCGTACGAGATCGATTGGGAGTCGATTCTGTCTACGTAAGCTGGGGGCATTCTTGTAAATTAGTGTATGCCATAGGGGTATTTTAGGGAAATTAGAGGTCTCTGCAATGGAGTTTTTGGTCATTGCATGGAGACACAGTAAGTTTATTATTATTAGGGAGCTTTGTGTTAAATATTAATAAGTTGATGTAACTTAATGTAAATTACTAATCTCTGCGTCGGTCGAAGCTGAATTTTTTTGTCATGCTCGACCGTGCGAGATTTTTTCTTTAATGTATTTTGTAGTTTATTTGTCTTAATTTATTCAAAGTACTTCTTAGCTTTGAATTTAATCCAACTTAAACCTTTGTTAAAAAAAAAAATTCACTTGTTTTGGCGCAAAAAAAAACTTGTGGGATGATTCGTCTGATAGTGTAGTCAATGACATGCAATAAGGTGTGAAACTGATACAATTTTCTACTGTTTATTAAGAACTGATTAGAAAATTATTAACTTTTTGTTACGTAACATACACACTCACACGGTGTGAGTCACAACCCTATGGGATCACGAAAGGCTAAATAATGATGCATCTGGGTCCCTTAATTTCAATTATGACATATTCTGCAAATAATTCTCATAGTAATAAACTAATAATAACCAAAAAATATCAAAACTATTGTACCTTTTTTTTCAAAAAAATGGAGGTCATGTTAACAGTGATAATTTTGTGTTTTTTTTTTAATAAAAAAATGGAAATCACATCACAACATCATTTTACTCTTTTTTACCTTACCCGAGGAAGAGAGAGATACACAATGAAGGGGAAAAGTAAAAAAGTTCTCAGATCCTTGAATATGTTACAGTAGTGCAAAAATTCTTGAAATCAACCAATCATCGCGAGACTCGAACCTAATGTCTAACTGTAAAACCCGTCGAGAAGATTCTGCTCAAGATGCTGTTGGAGAATACTCTCAGTTGAATTTACCAATCTCCATTTTTTTCTTGATTGCTCGTTGTCCATGGTATATGAACGAATCTACTATTCCCGATACCGTGAAGACACCTGTCAATACAAAAAAAGGCAATCAGATTATTTGGATTTTTATGAAGAAAGTATGTAGTTTTTAGGAAGAAGAGAGACAGAGAGAGAGAGAGAGAGATGTTGATGAATGATCACCTCCAACAATAGCGCAAACATTTGTTAAAAAGTGCAAGAACTCCACATGCTGCTCCTCAAATATCACCTTAACAACAATCAAAAACCAAAATGTTTTTCAGAGACAGTATCTCGATTAGGAGTAAACACAAATACCAAAACACCAAACAGACCTTAATTGGCGAAAGATCATAGTAGAAGAAAACACCAGGCGGCGATTGCATGCGACCTGCTTCCGCGTTCTGGAAATGTTCCGTCACAGAGAACTACAAAAAAAAACTCAATTCTGTTACATTTCACACCCAAATGAAAAGTTAACAAGACTTGAGGTTTTGGAGATTGTAGCTTTGCTTCACCTGGTTTGACTGAATAGTATTCTCGTGAACATCAGTGTATATGCTTGGCACCACCTGCAATTTCCACACCAAAGTTCATTTCTTTATCACTATACTACTCAAACATGCCATCTGAGCAACAATATTGTCCCAGGTGAGAAATGTCATCTATGGGAATAATGTAGAAACGGAAGCAAACCTTGATGAAATACTGATACACGCCATTCTGTTTCTCCTGATTCCACTGCACACTGAGAGAAACAAGAGAATGTTTCAGAATATAAAGATGACTGGAAAAAGCCATAGCAGGTTTGGGGGGAGAGAGAGAGAGAGAGAGAGAGAAAGAAGTTTTTACCCATCTAGAGGGTTCACTACACCGGGGAAGAAGTCCCCAAAGGCCAACCTGTTGACTTTGTGGCTTATCTGTGGAAGAGATGCAATGGAGTCAGACCCATTTGAAACTTGTGAGAGCTATTTAAAGAGAGATTGAAAGAAGACGGAAACTTCTCTTACGTTGTAGTTGCCTTGCTGGAACAGTATCATATCATGGAACTGAAAACCGGATTGGTGAAAGCTTTGCCCAGGAACGAAATGAAAGTTCCCAGCGACTTTGTTAACTTCCAAGAAACCGTGAAGATTACAGCCTTCGCCTTCTTCGTCTTTGACCTTTTGCACAAAGCCTTCTCTTTTACACTGAGATGGAATGAGTGAAGATGATATAAGACTTCGCTACTTTCTTCAAACTAAGTAACCAGATCAACCCAATTTTGTTATTATTATATGTACCTGGTCGATTGATTCAGGGTCTGAGAGGGCCCAACCTTTCTTTCGGTAAGCTTCACGAACTTCATCACATGTGTTACAACAAGCATCATCCGTCTGTAAAGTGTAGAAAGTTACAACCACAACATGTAAAGAGGATCATTAAAACACTTCCCTACCACAGACGAAACCAAAACGTAAAATAACTGAAGAAAACTCTGTTGAAGATTTTCTACTGCAACTGAGAAGTCCAATATCGCATATTATTGGATTGATAAAGGGAGAGGCTTACCGGCTCGGCTCCAAAACAAGAACCACAATATGTTTCATTGTGCTCCAACCTTCCGCCATGTTTCTGTAAAGGTTTTTCAATCTGAAAAGAGAAACGATAACAGTAGGAAAAAAATTTCAGTTTCTTAAGACTTCTTGCAATGAGATCAGAGATGGCACCTGGAAATGAAAAAAAAACTAACCTTTGTATGACCAATTCCGTCTTGTTTTGCCTCGATGACATTGCCGTGAGAGTCTAATCTTCTTTTAAAAATATCATGCCGCTACAATTAAACGGGCAGAAATGAAAATCAGACAAAGCGTAGAGAAATCTCTCACTTGAATCAAAACTCGAATCCACCAGGAACGTACCACATCAAGGTGCCTCTCTCCGCTGATATCCATAGTATCAATACTAATAATCGAGCATTGAAGCGCAGGGAATGTAACATCAAACTGCAAAGTGTGTATATATATATTAACTTCATAAAGGCGTCTTCTTCACAGAAACAAGTACAATCTTGCAACTCAAAAGTAGTAGCTAACAAAAAAAATCAAATATTTACATTGATCCGAAGCTTCTCTCCTCTTGATGTATCAACACGGAGCTGAGTCTCCGTAACCGGGTGGATGTAAAGCTCTAAAACCACAAAAGCACACAAATCAAAACATTTTTCGAATTTACAAACAATGTTTGGTTCCGCCATTGAAACCCACGAAGAAATTACAAAACTTTTTGAGCTACAGAATCCTTAAAAAAATCCGACCTTCTGAGCTAAAGATTGGATCGAAAAAGACGAGAGCAGGGTATGATTATGAAATGCACTTACGAAGCTCGGAGAAGAAGAGAACTAGCATGACGATTGAAGAAACGAGGGTGATGACACCACCAGAAAGTGTACGCCTGTAAAAATCTTCATTGATTTTAGGGTAAGCGTCCAGATTCCTCAATCTGTTCATCACGCCGACCATTCCCCTATCTCCTCGGGTGCTAGGGTTTCGCTCTAGTTGAATTTTTTTTTGACCGATTCAACGGGAGGAGGAGATGATTCAACGGGCAATCACCTGACCTTTAGATGCGTCAACGAGAGTCTCTCTGTATCTATTTTCGCGGATTTTTCTTCTGGTTTTTTCTTCTTCTCTCTTCCAAATTAAGGAAGAGAATCTCAAGACGAAAGCCGGCTTGTACGCTGCCCATACGGCGTCGTATACTGTATTCGTAATTGTACTTTTGATTATTATTACAAATTGATTCGTTTTTTCACAAATTGGGTTTGGGCTATGATATCGTTGTAGCCCATATAAATGCCAAAATAAATAATGTTCATAGGATTTTTTTGTTTCCTCATCTAATTTGGCTTCAAATTGGTGACAAATTTTTGGGGGAAAAAGGATTGTTCCTCAATTTCTGTAACCATTTAGAGGGAATATTTTTTTTGGGGAGAGAGAGGTGATGTTTAATCAGTGGATTCCCCACAATTCTTCAATATTCTTCATAATGGTCAAATATTTCACATGTAACAAAATTGGAAAGTCCATTTTCTTAGGTGAATCCTATATATGAATATGACTCTCATTTACTAAAATCCTATTCAAAGAAACGAGAGTTTTGAATTGACTATCATTTACTCTGGCCATTTTTTCAAAATATGATTATACTACCAAAGTCTTTACTTGACTCTCATTTACTAACTTCTACCGTCTATAAATTAAGATTACGTTAGCTTTGGATCTGTTTCTGTTAAACGTCATTTCATAGCGTTTGTGTTCCCGGAAAAGCTCTTACCATCACCACCGAGTTACTCTTACCTCTCTCAAGTCGAACATCATGGGTGTTGCTGGTAAGATCGAGACTTTGGTCGATTCAATGAGGGATTTCTCTCCGACACGTGTCAGATCATCCTCCTCTGATGAAGCTGAGAACAATGGCGAGAGAAGCTCGTGGATTGTACGTTATTAACATGACCCCTTATAGCCTCGATTGCTTCTCTGGCCATTTTTTCAAATTTTGTGTGTTATATATATTAGTATGTATAGTTTTCAAAATGATCATCTGTTATTTGATTTTCATATCTACTTTTATCCTCAAAGACTGATTATTTCCAACAAACAATTTTATGAAATTCATTTTCTT
>OVBJ01000265.1:0-69109 GCA_900406535.1 Noccaea bulbosa
GAATATAGCGCCGGGAAGAGATGTTTGACCGATTCATTTCCGTTCTTTTATCGTAACAAAACGACGTCGACGGAAAAGGAAGAGGGAAGAGAAAAGGTGGGTCCCATTTCAAAGGGTATATATGTATATATTATATATTATAGAAAGAAGGTCGGGGTTAGGGTTTTTGGTTAGTTTGCAAATTATTGTTGGTTTTATGGCTATTTGGCCTAATTTCCCTTGAATATATTACTTACAACTAGCCTTGTTACAAGAAACAAAAAAACTAGTTCCTCCTCGATGGTCATGAACGGATCAAGACGTAACGTACGGGTGGCGGGTGCATGTGTTTTTTGAAATAATTTTTACCTTTTAAGTGGTTTCTCCACTGAGTGCATCGAAAACTCTCTCTCTTTTTGGTGCGAGGATAACAAACTTTAAACAACACGTTTATGTCGACGTCTAAAAAAGAAATGTATCGGTGGAGCGTGTGGATAATTAGGAACCATGAAGGAATGGTAATTACTCATAGCATAAATGAACCGAAGGTGTGTGGACATCTTTGGGCTGTGAAGAGCATGTGTAGTCTACGTGTTGACCGAATTATTTTTCCAACGGAGGCCTCTAAGCTAGTAGGCCAGTTTTCCGGGAACAATCTTTGGAGATGATTAATAGTTTGCAAGAAATTAATGAACGGGAATGACTAGTTGGAGTCAACTGGTTCAAACAATGTGCATCGCTTATAGCAAGAAGTGTTACGATAAAATGTGGGGAGCGGGGATAATGCTTGGCTGAAAGACAAACTGAACTCGGAAAAACCATGTACCTCTGTGTAACTGGTTCTCTGTTTTTTGGTTTGGAGTTTTATCGTTGTGGCTCTGTTTTTTTGTACTCTGGTTTTGTTCTCTGTTTCTTGGAGGAAGAAGACTCTTTGTTCTTTGTTCCTTTCACTTGTATTAACAACTCATTGTTATTAAAAGCGATACAATTATGTTATGTTGGTGTACGTCCAATATAACATAATAATTACTGTACGTTGGTACCAATCGTCAGTTTATGTAATGAGGTGATCTACTCAGTCTCATCCCACCTTTCTCATCCCGAACATACTAGTTCACAATTCTAGCCTTAATACAAAAAAAATAAACTAGTTTCACATGGCCATGTTCATGACGGTGTCGGTAAGACAAAACACGGGTGCGAGGCAAACTCTCTACGGTTCAGGAAGGATTAAAACATTTCGTAACAAGTGCATGTGTTTTTGATAAATTTTCTAAAACTACTTTAAATATGCTTTACTTTAGATTTGTATAGTTTAGCACTTTAGCTTGTTGCTTTAGGCGAAATTCATTTCTTTTTTTTTTTCTATTTTACTTAGAGTTAGTGAATCAATTCATGCCAAAATTTAACTTATCTATTCCAATTTTTCCATGAAATGAAAATGGACAATCCATAAATAGTTGAAGAACAACTATAGAAGATCACTTTGAAACTTAAAACGATGGTTTTTATGCTGGGTCCGAGTGATTCTAGAATATCTATGTTAATGAGTTGATTTGGCATTTATACTCATATCCTTAAAGATTATCTTATAAATTATGCTTCTTCTAACTTTTTTTTTATCAATCACATTATGCTTCTTATAACTAAACGTTGGTTTCTTTAAAACATTTCTTTTTTTATAAATTAAAAGATGGTTCTTAGTTCTTACAAATTATATTTTAGCTAAAAAATCTAAAAGTCGTGTAAATCTAAATAATTAGCTGATAGATGTTTAAAAATACAGTATTCTTTATAGAATCCACAATATTTTTTTGTCAAAATGATAACATCCGGTTAAACGTGATATTTTTATATTGCTTGGTCAAAGTGTAGCGATAAATTTTGGGGAAATTTTTGGATTGACCGGGAAAATTTTGGGAACAACTTAAGTTTCCGCCATAACATTTCGCCAAATCTGAAATTCCCTCGATATTCTCCACAGCTAAATCTTCCTTTCCCTCTTCTTCTCCCCGGCAGAAACCCTTTCGTTTCCCTCTTCTTCTTTTCCCTTTTCTTCTTCGCGTCAGATATCCTGATAATATCTCCCTGCATCACTCTCTCAGATCGATTCATCATCAAATCGCTCCTTTCCTCCTTCGCTCCAAGGTTCGATGCTGCTTAAATATCTAGCTTGAGTTCAATCCTTCTTTCAATCTTCTATTTTCTTGGAGAAATTTAGAGTTTGATTCTTCTATAAATTGATTTAGGTTCAACCCTTCTAATTTTAATCTTCTGTATTTTTTTCTGGGTAAAATCGATTTAGAGTTCAATTTGTCTTGAAATCTCTGGGTTTTAGGTTAAATTATGCTCTTCTGTTTTCGGTAATTGATGTTTATATACTGAAAGTAATTTAGGGTTTAATTCTTCTCAATCTTTGCATTTTTGTGCGTTATAGGGTTTTTGTGTGACACTGTCGTTGAATTTTTCTTTGTTTTTTTACAATTAAATTATTTGACTGATGTTTATCTTCAGGGGTTGTATCTAATGTCTTACAGATTTCTAATCGTAGTATGCATCCATCACATGGAGGCGGACTACCGACGAGAGCTAATGTTGTACGAAGCGTCCCTGGTTACTTTAGTTCATGAGCACCGCCAGTATTTCCTCTTCGTAGCATCACTGAGCTATTACAGGTGCCTGCGCGACAAGACCAGCCAACTCTACATCCTGAGAAGAAAGATGGGGCACTTTGGTAAGAGATTATCGTTTAATGTTTGTATAACATTTCAAGTTTCATATAAAATTCACTAACTCAATAGGATGCCCTTTTTGTGATAGGATTTCCATCGACAATGAGATCAAATATGACATTAAAAGGGCTTTTACCAATGATTTTGATGGGGCGTGGTGGAATTTTGGTGAGGTTCAGCAAGACAAATGGTGGTCTGATTTTGTGGTAAGATTTGAATAGTTTATGTTTTTCTTCCCCTCATGCGAAATGGTGGTCTGATCTAAAAAAAACTGGAAATTTTTGTCAATTGTCTACAGTTGGTTCTGATCATGGAGCCTTCTTTTGTGTAATTTTGTGATTGACATTGATATATGAGTTTTAAATTATAAGAATCAATGTTTATATGCAGGATGCATCCTTACAAATTGTTTTTATTATGCTTACCAGATAATCAGATATTTGATGCTTACCAGATACATTATGCTTAACAAATGTATACAGATAGGGTTGGGTGAGGAGCCAGAAACAAAGTAATAACGTGCAAACAAGATCATTGAAGAAGCTGAGTCCATTGTTCTTTCGCAGCAACTCTCCAACATTGATCATGATAAGTTTGTCAGCCAAGGGTCCAACTCACAAACACCAATTACACCACTTATGCGAGGTGAGGCTTTTTATTCGTTATATGTTGATGATTTGGTTTTTGTTCTTTACTTAAGACTTTTGTTTCCAATTACTTTACTTTCTTTCCATGAACAAATTTTACTATAGGTAGTCAAGCCATACAAAAAGAGGTTGTTTGGACTTGGAACTGCACATATGGATAACTATGATCCCTTTGATCCACCAGCCGTTGTTCTTCTCTCTCAAGCTCGTTAGGAGAGGGATCTGCTCAATCGGACTGGAGTTGTCATGAGCCAGCAGCTGAGTGCTTTGTGTGAAGCTAGGCTAGTCACAGTGCCACTTGTGGCTGAGCAGCCACCTAATTCATCTCAGCCACCGCACACCCAGACATCTCCAACTGAATCATAGCAGCTACTGGTGCCTCAATCGATCCTTCTCTTTCCACACCTCTCAGCACCAACGAGCAGATGAATATAGTCTAGGTAATGTTGAGATTTCTTCTTGCTATAACTTTTTTTTGGGAAAACTGAAGACATAATTAACAAAATATTTTGAAAGCTTTGTTTAAACTTTGGTTATGTCTTCTGTTTTCACTTTTCAATGTAATCTTTTTGTTTGTTTACTAGAATGTTTGACTTTTGTAATGAATGCTTAACAATTCTATTAGCTTTGAATTTTTCTGGATTTCTTGTTATTTACAATATAAGATTTATTTATTAAAAAAACAAATATTATTGAGAAAAATTATAAATTATATTAGCTTAGCTACAACGAATAGATAGCAACTTCTCTAGCTAAGCCAACAATGAAATCTGTTGCTAATTAACATTCTGTATCCATATCCGTTGCTATGTTCGCTACAAATTTGTTAGGGGAAACCGTAGCTATACTCTGTAGCCACATAGCTACATAAAATCCTTCACTAAACCATCGCTAATGAACAACAGAAGAAGTCGTAGCCATATCGTAGCCATTGGCTGCGGAAGTTTCCCTCGCTAATCTGTCGCAAATTGGCAACAAAATGGCGACAAACTAACTTTAGCGTTGGAGCTGAGGCAACAAAATTCATCTGTCGCCATCCGTAGCCTTCTTAGTTTTTGCTACGGATTGTGTCTTATTGCTACAGAATAAACGGTAGCTAATTCACTAAATTCTTGTAGAGATGAATAGACTCATCAAGCATAATCCTTACTTGCAAGATTTTCATATTTACATTTTAAGGTATTTATAAGTATTTCATTTTATAGATATGGGATTGGGAGTTAAACTGACCACTCACTTTATACCACAAGAAAATAGTACTTGATTGCTAAGAACATAGTTATTAGTCGTAAGCATATTCGTTTGTGATCTACGTGAAGCAAAAATTTATATTGTAACTTCATTTTACATCAACTAATCTAAAAAAAAGGTTTATGTTCATACATATATTAATATATAAACCTAATTTTAACACATAACTTTAACTTATATAAAAAAAATTCACCCAATTTTAAAACATAACATTAAATCTTAAAAATCACCCAATCTTTCTAATACAAAATGACATTTATTTTACAATAATTTTGTTTTTCTATTTTTTTCTTACATTTATTTCACAATAAATTAAAAATATCCCAAATGATTAAAAATGTTTTTTTTTTTTTTTTGACAGAAATCGTTGTCCGGGTCGAATCCACCCGGTTTTGACATATAAAAACCCGGCGGCTCGCTATCGCCTTATCTTGTTGACTCTTCTTCTCTCAGAAGCCCACACCCACTACGATTTACCAATTCCGACCGCGAGAGAGACAGCGAGAGCAAAGATGTCGGCGACGCTTACAGGATCGGGAACTGCTTTGGGGTTTTCGTGTTCCTCGAAGATCACAAAGAGAGTTTCTTCTTCGCCGTCTAACCGTTGCTGTGTCAAGATGTCTGTTTCCGTCGACGAGAAGAAGAAAAGTTTCACTCTTCAGAAATCCGAAGAAGCTTTCAATGCCGCCAAGGTTAGTCATATATAATCGATCTCATACAGTCGACACTCTTGTGATTTCTGGTTCGATATTTTGATGACCCGAATTTCAATTGACTTTGATTTTAGTCCATTTGATTCTGGTGGGTTTTTGTTGTTGTTTACTATCTGGTTGAAATTTGGATGAAATTTCGGAGAGCATTGTATAGTTTCTCTGATTTTGAACATGTTTATTAGAGCCAAGCCAATTGAAATCTTTGTCAAAATCCATTTTTTTTTCATGCCTCTGTTTCATGTTACTTACTTTGGCTTGACTTGGCTTTTCAATTCATCGTTTTGTGAATAGAAATGTGATTCACTGTTACCTTTTTAATCATGAAAGAATCTGATGCCTGGAGGTGTGAATTCCCCTGTTCGAGCCTTCAAATCCGTTGGAGGACAACCAGTTTTGATCGACTCCGTCAAAGGCTCAAAAATGTGGGACATTGATGGAAACGAATACGTAGACTACGTTGGATCTTGGGGACCAGCTATAATCGGCCATGCCGATGATGAGGTAAACCCTTTCTTCTACAAACCGAAATCCTCAAAGCTCGTTACTTTGCCATAAAAATCGAATCTTTCTCGCAGGTTCTCGCGGCTTTAGCTGAGACGATGAAGAAAGGAACAAGCTTTGGTGCTCCATGTCTCTTAGAGAATGTTCTAGCAGAGATGGTGATATCAGCAGTTCCAAGCATTGAGATGGTCCGGTTCGTTAACTCCGGAACCGAAGCGTGTATGGGTGTGCTTCGTCTCGCGAGAGCCTTCACAAACAAAGAGAAGTTTATCAAGTTCGAAGGATGTTATCACGGCCACGCCAACGCCTTTCTTGTGAAAGCTGGTAGTGGTGTAGCTACTCTAGGGCTACCGGACTCGCCCGGTGTCCCTAAAGCAGCTACTTCGGATACTTTGACAGCTTCTTACAACGATTTAGAAGCGGTTGCGAAGCTCTTCGAGGCTCATAAAGGAGAGATTTCGTCTGTGATTCTCGAACCTGTTGTTGGTAACTCTGGATTCATCACTCCTACGCCGGAGTTCATCAACGGTTTACGTCAGCTGACGAAAGACAACGATGCGCTTCTCATCTTCGATGAAGTCATGACCGGGTTTCGTTTAGCTTACGGTGGAGCTCAAGAGTACTTCGGAATCACGCCTGATTTGACGACACTTGGGAAGATCATCGGCGGTGGTCTTCCTGTGGGAGCTTACGGTGGAAGAAGAGATATCATGGAGATGGTAAGATCTTACACAAGACTTTTAAGAAGCTTTGGTGCCATTGTAGTTGGTTAATCGTTGTTTGTTTTGTTTGCAGGTTGCTCCGGCAGGACCGATGTATCAAGCCGGGACACTAAGTGGTAATCCACTGGCGATGACGGCAGGGATTCACACGCTGAAGCGGCTGATGCAGCCAGGAACGTACGAGTATCTAGACAAGATTACGAAGGAGCTAACGAACGGGATCTTGGAAGCCGGGAAGAAGACCGGGCATCCGATGTGCGGCGGTTACATAAGGGGCATGTTCGGTTTCTTTTTCGCGGAAGGGCCGGTTTACAACTTCGCTGACGCGAAGAAGAGCGACACGGAGAAGTTTGGCAAGTTTTTCAGGGGGATGTTGGAGGAAGGTGTTTACTTTGCACCGTCTCAGTTCGAGGCTGGTTTTACGAGTTTGGCTCACACTTCTGAGGATATACAGTTCACTATTGGTGCGGCTGAGAGGGTTCTTGGTAGGATCTAAGAAATGGTTCTTGAATCCCAACTTCTCGAGTCTCGTTTTCACAATCTTCTTCTGTTTTGGATTAAATCATTCTTGTGTAGTGAGTTGAATTTAGTTTTTCATCTGGTAGCTTGAGAATTTTGTATGATGAAACCATCCGTTCTGCCTGTGTAATGGTTTGTGTTATGTGTTGACATAACCTTAAAGAGTTATTGCTAAAATAAAAAATTTAAACTGATTAATAATAATATGAAAATTACCCCCCCCCCCAAAAAACAATACAATATGTTGACTTTCAAAACTTAATATTCATGATGATGAAACCAATTTAATAGCATTGAAGTATAAAGAAAGAAAACGTTTTGAAAAGCCAATATAATTTAATTATTTTCCAACTTTGTTGATTGTTTTGCCGATGATGTTGATATATCAATGAAGCGTGAGAGCATTTTCTCTTAAGCATTTGTGTAATTTTTATTCTCATGCAATTTTCAAATAATAACCAAACAAAAGTAGAAAGAAAAAGGTGACAATGACGACACTGACATAATATTATTTAGGATTAAAATAATTAAATGTCGTTGTACATTACCTACCACCTCAATGACACCAACCACTAATCCAATTATCTATGATACACATTGCTTCCATTATACTAGCTAACTAATAAATCATAACGAAAATAATTAATAAAGTATGTATATCTCGCAAGCGAAGCAGAAGAGAGTGAAACAACAACCATGGGGGTCGAGCGTGAGCAGCACACATCTTCTTCACCTTCCGAGACGATCCCTATCGTTGATCTAAGCGATCCCAACGACGAGCTCGTGTCCCGTGCGATGGTGAAAGCTAGCGAAGAGTGGGGGATTTTTCACGTGGTGAATCACGGGATCTCGACGGATCTGATACAGCGGTTGAAGGAGGTTGGTAAGCAGTTCTTTGATCTCCCGGAGTCGGAGAAGAAAGAAGTAGCGAAACGAGATGACTCGGAAGACTTCGAAGGTTACACGAGGAATCTCAAGTATACAGAAGATGAGGTTTGGGCTGATAATCTATTTCACAGAATCTGGCCACCCTCGTGTATCAATTTCAACTACTGGCCCAAAAACCCTCCTCAATACAGGTACTGTACCATGTATTTTCGGATGCAAGTTGTTGTCTAAAAATCACGTACGGTAGAATAAAACATACTACATCACGTTCTGTTAAAGTCTTAACAAAAGTCTAATTTTTTTTTTTAATATTTCCCATTCATTTATATTTACTATTCAAAATTACTACGTTAGTTCTTATCATGTTTAGCTATCAATATGGTTTGATTCTTGGGCCATGGTGGTTTCTATATAGGGAAGTGGTTGAGGAGTACACAAAGGAGACGAAAATGTTATCGGAGAGGCTTTTGGGGGTTTTATCAGAGGGGTTAGAGTTACGGCACGATGCCTTGAAGAAAGGTTTAGGCGGTGACAAAACTGAGTATGTGATGAGAATCAATAATTTCCCGCCTAATCCCAAACCCGATTCGAACTTGGGACTACCGGAGCACACCGATATCATCGCCATGGCTCTCATCGTCACCAATGAAGTTCCAGGGCTTCAGATTTTCAAAGACGACCGGTGGTTCGATGTCCAGTACATTCCCTCCGCCATAACCATTACCATTGGTGATCAAATACTGGTATGTTTTTCCTCTTTTGTTTTGATAACCAGTAATTCAGACCAACTTTGAGATTTGTGATGAGCAAAATGATATATATATATATTTATGTAGAGGCTGAGCAACGGGAAGTACAAGAATGTGTTGCATAGAGTGACGGTGGATAAAGAAAAGCAGAGGATGTCGTGGCCGATTTTTGTCGATGCTAATCCTGATGTGGTCATCGGACCACTGCCGGAGCTCATTACCGGCGATAATCCTTCTATGTTCAAGCCCATTACTTGCAAGGACTTTAAATACCGTAGGCTTTTCAAGCTTCCAGTCGATTGATCCAAATGATGCATGCTCTGTTATTCTTCTTCCTTAACTTCTTACGCATCCACGTTACTAGCTTTATTAACATGCAATAAGTGGGTGGAATAACAAAATAATCATTAGACTCAGTTGTGGTCAAATTACAATCTTGTACGTGTGTGTAATTTACCACAAAAAAAGAAAGTTTATGTATGCAAAAGGAACTACTATATACTGTATACGGTTTATGAATGATTTTGAAGATTTCCTAAATCTTACCTTAGTCAAAAGTCAAAACTGGGGTTCGGTGACCAACCTTAAGGATTTAATATCGAAGTTTATTAATAAGAAAAATTTAGGATTTTCTTAGAAAAGGTTTAGTATACAAAAATATTTGCATTAGTGCGCAAGTAGAATTTTAGGTAAGACGTTTTTTATTAAATAAAATAGATACTAACTATAAGCTTAGCTTTATTAACTAGGGTCCATGAAACAATTCGAACTACATGTATATACGAAGAGTGTAGTCCATGAAACCAAGTTTGAAGTAGATCTGCTGAGCTGTTTTGGAGATTTGAGTTCTGACAATTTAAATAATAGATCTGCTGAGCTGTTTTGGAGATTTGCGTGCATAAATGTGTTATCTACTATATATTCCGATTCCTCCAAATTTCGTAGAAAGCCAATAAGACACGAAGAAGATGTATCTAATACGATTTGGTGCTTCAGGCATTGGAAGCCTTAATTTGAAGAACGAAAAAAAAAATCCACACGTTTTGCAAAATATGATTTGAACAAATATGCATTCATTCAAGACATATTTTATTTTGAAAGACGAAAAACAAAAAAATATGGAAACAGTAATTAAGTAATTTCATAATATTTTTGTTTTGAGGTTTATTATCCATCGCGAAGAAGCATATTGATCTTGCGGTAAATGTAGTCTTCAAAAGTTAAAGACTCAAACTTGGGAGGATTCTTGTCTCCGATGAGCTCCGGCAAAGGTCCGACGACCAAACCACGCTTAGGGTCTACCAAAACCGGCCACGACATCCTCGTCTTCTCCTTATCCATCGTTGCTCTGTGCAACACGTTCTTGTACCTCCCGTTGCTCATCCTCTGCAAATATAACATGAATCTCAAAATTCCAACTTAACGTACTCTAAAACATTACCAAATTTCAATGAAACACAATAACAGACCATGATTTGATCGCCGATGAGGACAACGACGGCGGAATCGACGTACTCAACGTCGAACCAGCAGTCGCCCTTAAAGACTTGAAGTCCAGGAACCTCGTTGGGGACAAGGAGTGCCATTGCAGTGAAATCTGTATGCGCCGGTGCTCCTATGATTTCATCCGTCGACGTCGGCGGATAGTAATTGATCCTTATCGTATACTCTGCTGTATCACCGCCTATAGCTTCGTTCAAGGCATCGTGCCCTAACCCTAAACCCTTTGACAAGCAACCCGTTATCTTCTCCGTAAGCTTCTTCACCTGTCTTGCGTACTCCTCGTTCACCTCCCTGAAACCAAAATCAATGATTAATATATATGATATAAGGGAGGGTTTTGGCTCAAAACACTCGAGTTGAGTAGAGTTAGACTAATCATGAAACACAAAAATATATAGATTAATAATTATAGGTTGGGTAATGAAGTTTATACTCTTTTCTTAATGTGTTTTTCTTTTTCTTTCAATAATGTAAACGTTGACAAATTGCGGTTTTGATTGGAACCAACCGGTACCTGTAATCTGGAGGATTCTTAGGCCAAAATCTGTAATCGATGCAAGACTGGGGCCATATTTTGTGAAGCAGGTGACTGTTCCAAGACTCTAAACGTTTTGAACCCATCGCATCGTAACCTTCTAAGCATTCGACGTCGTCTGGTAGCTTTGCTACGGCTTTCTTTTCTTCGGCCGGGAGCTCAAAAAACTGCCTCCCCACTTCCTGAAGCCGACGCATTAACTCCGTCGGAATCCCGTGGTTAACCACCTGAAAAGCCCCCCACTCTTCGCTCGCTTTCACCACCGCACGTGCCACGAGCTCGTCGTCGAGATCGCTTAGATCAACGATAGGGATCGTCGTCGTCCCGGACGGTGGGGATGTGTGTTGGTCTCCCTCGACCTCCACTGTTGCTGTTTCACTCTCCATTGCTTTGCCGGATTTGTTTAGACTATTGATTGGCTAAAGGAAAGGTCTATATTATATAGGGGGAAGTGTTGATGACGTGGCACAACCCATTAAATTATGATCATTAATTTAGGTTTGCTACTGCTTAACACGTCATACAGTAAGACCCTTTTGGAAAATGATTGATTAATGAAAAACGATAAGAGATACAGTAATTGTGAGTCGCGTTAGCTACAAATGATATTGGATTACTGCAATATTGGTGGCAGCAGGTGGTACCAATGAAGTATAATATTGGTTGTAGCAGGTAGTAACATTATAAATTTTAGATTTGAAAATTCTTATGGTCTAACTATATTTATTACGTAGCAGTTTAGATACTGCTCTAAATGTTNTTGGCCTTCATTAAGACAACACTCTTGAAATAATGTTTATACAAAACTACAGAATCCATCCATATGAATAGCAAGAAACCACATGCCTGCATTACAAATTCTAGTCTACTCTAAAACAAATCGCAACGTGTTCTTCTGCGCCAAAACACAGCTTGATCAAAACGATGCTGCGGAAAAAAAACCGAAACTGATGATATCGGTTTTACCTTTTATGATCTTTTAAAGACGTCTGGTCTTGTTAGGAGGTGCATAACCGGACATACCCATCCCAGGATCTTTCCTTCTCAGCTGTTGCTGCTGGTGCGGTTGAGCCATCCCTCGCTGCTGTTGCACCGGAACACTCGGATTCATCCCCGCCTGCGCCGGAAAATTATAAGCCATCATGCCTTGTGGTTGCATCCTCTGCATGTTATGAGCAACCATTGGTCTCGGCATCGATCTACCCCCCATTCCATGAGCTCCTGCCATGTTCCCTCCTACATTTCCCGCAGCTACCGCTTGAGGAGGGTTGATGCTCGTCGTGCCTTCGAAATCCGTGTTTGTATCGACAGGACGAGTCGGGTAGTTCACATTTTTCTCCATCGGTTGGGAGGCTACAAACGCGTTCCTTCCCGGGAGAGGATCCATCCTGAAGTACTCGTGCTCTAGCGCCTGCGAAGCAGTGATCCGTTTCAGCGGATCGTACTCCAGCATTTTCGATAGGAGATCGTAAGCGTGGCTTTTGAGGTTCAGGTGAACCACGTTGTGGAGACCAACACTGTCGTATTTATGAGCTTGAATGTGTTGGAGATCGGATTGCCAGTGAGGAAGGTTAGCGAGCGCTGGCCATTTATCCATCGTCGGGTGGCCTAAGATCTTGAATATCTTGTCGAGCTGATCCAACTGGAAAGGGTTTTGAGACGATTTCGCCTCTGCTCCTTGGAACAACGGTTTGAGAGTCAGTAGCTCCGCGAATATACATCCGACCGCCCACATATCGACTGCGCTCGTGTAGTGCTTAGAGCCGAGAAGCAGCTCCGGCGCACGGTACCATATCGTGACAACAACTCCGTTATCCGATAATGGTTTCAGCGGAGCTTGGTATATCCGTGCAAGCCCGAAATCAGCTATCTTCACTATTCCGTGTTCTTCTCCCTCACCCATAACCAAGATGTTAGACGGTTTCAAATCTCTGTGAATGATCCAGTTACTGTGGAGATAGTTTAATCCGTTGAGAAGCTGCCAGAGCAAGGATTTGACTGTGTACTGGTTTAACGAATGTCCGACTTTGTCTCTGTGGTGTCTGATGATTTCGTAGAGATCATACTCGGAGTAATCAAAGGCGAGATACAGAGACATGTCTGCGAAATTGATGTGGACGTTCACAAGCTTCACGACGTTCTCGTGGGAAATCTCTCTGAGCAGCATGATCTCGCGGATCGCAGTTGGGGAAACTCCGTCTCCGTCTTTTGACTGCTTAAACTTCTTGATGGCGATTGGTCTTTTAGGTATAGTCTTGGTTCTTGCCAAGAAAACAAGACCATAAGTCCCTTCACCAATCTTTCCGACGAGATTGTATTGTTGCAGCCACTCTGGTTTCTCGCTTCCGCTGCTTGAGCTGTTGGATCTGGTGGAACTGCCATCTCCCATTTCTTACTATGTGGGATTGAAACAGTTGAGCTTAACAAAACGAAACCATTTTGGTTTCTTCTATGTAAGCTTTGGATTTATAGTTTTCCTGAAAAGTTGAGCAAAACTTTGGATAATCAGCCAAAAGAAAGTGACTTCGTGAAACGGTACATGTAACCTATATGCAAATAGAGCGCTAAGCAAGTCACAGAATAAGATCTAGGACTCATCAGAGACCAAATTCTAATAGAAACATTTCAGAATTAGCTCATGAATCAAACTCATCCTTCATAAAACTTCATATGAACAAATTTAGACCCTAAGACTTCAATTTTCAGCAGTTTACAACCAAAGAAGAAATTAAGGATTAAAATTCAGCTGAAACATGAAGCTCGAAAGACCAATAACCAGAGGAAAACCCTAAAATTCCATACCCAGAGCTACGGTGCGCTTAGCCTAATCAGATTCGATACCAATTTCAAATTCCAATTAAAGCTCGAGACCTATACGATCTGGTTTTCTGTTTTTTGTTTGTTTCTTCAAAATCAACGATCATGGAAATAAAAATACGTAAAGGATCTGACCAAATAAGGCGATCGGATAAATGTTGAATGAAATTCGGAGGAAGAGATCGTCGGCAACGGAGGAGGGTAGACAAAAGCGAGAGATTTCCGGTGAGACGGAAGAAGAAGGATTGCGTTTTTCCGAAAACGGTGACGTTACGAAGCAGCCGACGCTGAGAATGGAAAGTAGTAGATTTGTAATTTGGCCACTTGGTCCAACTCTCTCTTTATTATATCTATTCAGATATACTCTTCCTTTTAAACAGTGTGACTATTATTAGAATTTTGGATAATTCTCATCAAGATTTTACACAACCAGGTGACATATGTTCCAAAATTTTAGTTTGTGGAATGAAAAAACTGTGAATGAGAAAATATATTAAGATTGTCACAACAGTTTAGAAACACAAAAAAAATATCAAAACACTTACATTATCCAATCACCTTTATTAATTTTCAAGAACAAAGTTCATGTATAAAGCAGTGATTACCAAACCTGAATCAAAAGACTTTAGTTTACAGTATCTCAACAACACCTCGGCTCACGATTTTTCCTTCGTTGAGATCTTGAAACGCCTTTCCTGCATCTTCAAACTTGTATTTACTTGAAACTGCGTTTGTTAGGTTGAAAATCCCAGACTCTGCCAATTTCACTACTTTAGGAAGATCTTGTCTTGCTCTTCCTCCATATGATCCTATTACTTTTATCTTCACATAACCAAAAAAACAAATAGATGCAACATCCTAATCTTGAAGACATTCTCAACACCAGAGATTTTCTAAAAGTAGGCTGAAGAAGAAGCAAGAACACAAACCTTCCTACGAACAAGCCGGTTAATGTCAATTTCTCCAACGGAACCAGCTTGTGAGAGACCAATCATCACAGCTTTACCACCATCTTTCACACTAAGTGTGCACTGCATGAAAGTTTGTGGCCTTCCCAAGGCTTCAACAGCAACATCAACACCCATCCCACCGGTTATTTCCTGCAAAAGAAACACAGTTTTTTTGTTTTTCCCCAAAATTTAAGTGGTTTATCATCTTCAGAAGGAATAGGCTCTTAATCAAACCATACTCTTATCCTGTCAACAGCGTCTTCTTTAGCGGCATTGACAATATGAGTAGCACCAAGTGTCTTGGCCTTGTGCAATTTATCATCCTGAACATCCACAGCAATTATGTCCGAGGCTCCAAAAGCCCTCGCTATCTGCAAACAACTGAAGCAAGCAACAGACTCAAAGATGGTTATGATCAGGCAATAAACGACAAATGCAACTTATACAACATACCTGGAGCCAACACCACCGATTCCAATGACTGCAATAGAATCTCCAGGACGGATTTCAGCAGCATGAGCCATAGCACCATACGCTGTAAAAACAGCACACCCTAGAATTGCAGATTCAGTGTACGGCAAAGACTCTGGTAACGGAGCTAAACCGTGAGCTGGTGTCACACAGTACTCAGCCATCCCTCCCATACTGTACATATACACTGGTGAATCTGCCGGAAAATGAAAAAAAAAAGATATACGTAATTTGGTAAACAATCATGCCATGCCATCTACTGTTTAAAAAAATTCAAAATTTACCGTCATGTCGTAAAAACAGACGAGTTTCTCCATCGTAAAGAGTTCCTTTCGCTCTATTAAAAGCAAAGAAGTCTTCACACAAATCATCATGGCCCTGTATCCAAGCAAGTATCAGCTAAACACTATACACTCTCAGATTTGAGAATCAAATGCAAGCACTACAATTTCCTTCTACCTTAGCGCAATAGGTACATGTTCCACATGGCATAATGAAAGCTCCAACTACACGAGACCCGACTGGAAATCTGATAAAAAAAAAAGAGTTGACACGTTCAGGATTAGAATCAAAACGTATGGTTGCGTTTGTGTTTCATTTCAGTGATAGAAAACAAATAACTCAAGGTGAAGAAACCTTTTGATGATCTTGTGATCAGTAAGTGGACCATGTTCAACTACTTCACCAGTTATCTCGTGCCCAATAACACAAGGACTAGCGAATGGAATCTCTCCTTTCATCACATGAAGATCAGAGTGGCAAACTCCACAAGCTGCCACAAACGAATTTCAAAATGAACACTAAAACTTTTCAATTCGGATCCTACAGATTGCGTCAACATTGATTGAATCACTAAAACCAGTCAAATCTCAGAAGTTTATACCCTTGGTTTTGATGAGAATTTCATTGGATTTAGGGCGGGGGATGTGAAATTCTTCGATTGTGAGAGGCTGGTTGGGCTCCCGATACACGGCTCCACGCATGTATCCGCCGGAGCTCACGTGATACCCAGCTATGGAAGACGGCGGAGAAGGTTGGCAATCATCGCCGGAGGCTCCGGTTTGTAGAGATCTACAGGAGAGTGTAGAGCCAGCGGCGAGTCTCGATAATGAAAAGAGATTCTTAGCGGCGGAGGCGCGGCGGAGAATCGGAGCAAACGCCATGCAAAGACGACGGAGGAGAAACTGATGATCGGTCGGAGTTAGGTGGCTACGAAAGAGACACTTGATGATATCTGTTTGACGCGCTTGATTTCTCCCGTTTGTCCCAAACTTACACTATAGTTTCTGGAGTTGTAACTCACGCGCAGATAATGCGTGTGTGGGTTGATTTGTATCGATTAAGTAAGCCCAACTCTGGGGTCCACATCCACGTGTATATCTTATCTACGAAATTAATTAAGATTAGATTTAGAGTCAGAGTTGATCCTTCTTCTTACCTGTACATGTTTTTTACTATATTTCTGGGTGTAGTAATTTGGAAGAAAATCAAATGTTGATCTCCTTTGTATATACTTAGATACTGAAAGGAATAATACAAATTTACAACTTGGGTATTGTATTTTGACTAAAACATGAAGTAGATGATGAAATGGCAATGCTGCAAAAATCAAAATTTAAAAAAATAACAAAAAGTGAAGTTTAACACAAAGCCAAAAGAAGAAGAAAAAAAAGATATATCTACTTGGCTCTGAGACCAGGAACATTTTTGAGACCCATCTTACCAAGAATAAGTTTTGGTATCGCCGGAGGATTGTCAAGTCCCATACTACGACTAAACTCGTTAGCCAACTCCACAAGCCTGTCCTTGTCTCTTCCGATCATCTTCTGTGAATTGTAGTAACCCAACCAAGCCTGATACGCCGCCTCCTTGTTCCTCATCTCCACATGGCATAGCGCCTTTTGCACCTGTTCATTCAAATTCCCACAAGTTTAAGTTTTCTCATACCCATCAGCCAACTCAAAGAGCTTTGGTATTGGTACAAGCATTTTGTAGAAGCAAAAGCTTTGCCAAGATCAGTGAAATATGAAAAAGGCTTAAACCTTTTTAACAGTTTCTGGTTCCATTGATGGCAGAGGAGATTGAGTGATGGGTAAGTCTTTAAGAGATGAAAGAAAGTATTCCTCCCATGGTGCCAAAACCAATATGCCTTCTCCTTCCTTTCCTTTTCGTCCCGTTCTACCGAGTCTGTGTATATATTGTTCTCTGTCTTTTGGTACTCCCACCTGGAGGAGAAGCAAATAAAAGTATACAATTCCTGTAAAACCCAATGAAAAAAGTTTATACTTCTCCGTCTGTCGTATGAATATGATTGATGTTACCTGTAAAACAAGGGTCACGTCAGGGTAATCGACTCCTCGAGCAGATACATCAGATGTTACGAGAATCAAACCCTTGGATTTGCGGAACTCATCAGAAACCCTTGTCCTGTAACTCTGCGGTTTTCTAGAATGGATCTCTCTCACGTTTAAGTTTAGCTCGCCAAGTAGATCAGCCACTAGTTTTGTAACCATAGCAGTTGTACAGAAGACAATGACCTTCAGGAGCCACAGAGTTGGTTAGAAAGTGTAAACATTAGTCACGCGGTCTAAAACTGGAACTGGGAAGATATTTTTGTACCTTATAGTCTACGTTATGCGCAATGTGTTCTCGGAGAAGTGTGTATAGAAGAGAGAAATGTCTGTCCAGTGATGCAATCATGTGCATTTGTTTGACCTGTTGATGTGTCTCTCCAGAACCTTCGTGAACACAATTGACAAACTCGTGATCCCGCCTCAGAGCAATGAGGCATATTTGGCGAACCTTTACACAGAAAAACATGAATCAAGACCAGTCACAAAAAGGGATTAAGAACAGAAACCAAAACCAAAATAAATATGCAAGACAGTGAGATAGACCTCTTCAGGTACTGTGGCGGAAAATAGAAAAGTTTGTCTCTCCTTAGGAACCGCAGAGATTATCCTTTCAATGTCCTTGCGAAAACCCATGTCTAAGAGATGATCAGCTTCATCAAGCACAAGGACTTTCACACCCTTTAACTTTGTTGCAAATCCAGGAGTGTTCTCAATATGGTCTTTGAGCCTTCCAGGTGTAGCCACTAAAATCTGAACAATCACACTTTTCATATTAGACCCGTATATTAAATAAACTTAAACGATTTCCTCAAAGTTGCGACTCAAGTCTTGTTCACCTGGCAAGGATTTGTTTGCATACGCTTTTGCTCTAAACCAAGTCTTGTGCCTCCAATCACAACTTGAACACCAATAGTTGGATGATACTTCAATAAGGTGTTTGCTTCTGTAGCAGCTTGACTAGCAAGCTCTCTAGTTGGACATATCACAAGGGCAAGAATCGGAGGTCGCTTATTATCCGGGCTTGTAGGAGGAGATTTGACTACTACTTCAATTGATGGAAGCTTACAAACAAACAAAAAACAACAATAAGCACAAGTCCCTATAAAAAGCTCCATCAATTACTAAACAGCCAACTTATTATAGTCATGATATGTCTCACCAAAAACGCCACAGTCTTCCCGGTTCCTGTTTTGGCCTTGGCCAGGACATCTTTACCTGTCAAAGAAACAGAGAATGCTGAAGATATAAAATGGAAGTCCTTGTAAAATTCGAGGAAATCACGTGTGTTCTAGTTCAAGAAAGATTCACAAAGTTTCTGTGTTTATCTTGCTCGCACCTTTGAGAATGATTGGAAGTGTAGCCTCCTGCACAACAGTCATTGTCTCATATCCAGCATCCTTGAGTGCATTTAGCGATAAAGGAGACAATGGATACTGATCAAACCTGTTAAATACATTTTACCATGTAAAGTAGTAACTCTCAATCAATCAGCACCAAAGTGGTCAAAGTAAGTCACTTACAAAGAAGAAAAATCCAGACTTGCAATAATGTTACCTTGTCTTAGTCAAATAAGAATCTGAAGTCTTTACAACATTTGCACTCCTAGCCTTATCCGCTTCCTCCTTATCAAACCCAAAAGCAGAAGACGCTTTCTTCTTAAGAAACTCATAATCTTCGTCCTCGTCTTCATCGTCTTCACTAAGCAAATCCCCAAGGCCTCCCATTACTAAACTCTTCACATCCTCATCACTACTTTCGTCCTCAAGAAAATCTCCCCGCTTCCCTAAACCCCTGTAGTCTTCTCTATCTCTATTTCTCCTAAACCCTGAATCTAAAATTGTCTCCTTCCTCCCACGAAAAGACCCTTGACTAGTCTTTCCTTGAATCCGACCATTCAATCCACTTTCTCTATCACCGTACCGCTTATTATCCCTAAAAGAATCAACTTGGTTGCGAATTCCTCTCCTGTCTTGTCCTCTTCCCCTGCTACTACGATCCTCGTCGGGACCCGAATCCTCGTCGTCACTAGTGAGACGTACACGCAACGACCCAGGCCTCAAATCGCTCACCCAATTACTGAGATCCTCCTCGTCTTCGATCAAGCTCTTTGACTTTGACGGGCGGATTTCTCCTGCATCTCGACTCCGCCGTTCAAACTCGGGTAGGTCTCTGTTCGGACGAGTAGAGAAGTTGATGAAAGACCCGATTGCAAAGTAATTCGACCTAAAAGAGAATATCCGGGAGAGAACAGGGACGGAGCTAGAAGAATAATAACAAGTTCGTGAACAGGAGTTTAAGGAAGCGAGATGAGTACCCGGAAGAGAATGAGTGAAGAATCGTATTCGGAGAGGGAACTTCAAAGGCATGACTTTAGCTGTTGTAAACGGAATTCTAGTCTCCGGTGGACGAATAATTTGAGGGTTTAGTCAAGTAAGGCTTTACTGAGTTTCAGTGGTTTAAGTGAAGACACACTCAAAATGACGACGTATCATCGTGTGCGGAAATGTGAAAACGGCACGACGTTTTCTTTCCGAACGCTTTGAACTTGTTGGAACGTGTGTGGAAATAGTAATTTACAAATTGTTTTGTTACTGTATAAAGGGTTATTATTACCTAACTCTGTTGGCCATGTTTATTCATAATTCTATATTTTAACTGCGTAACACGCTAAACCTAAAAGGTCCTAAACTCACCCACCATTCATTCATTTAACTGCAACTCTTATAATCATTCAGAATTTCAATAGGGAGTGTTTGTTACTCAATCTCGATTTCTCCCTTTTTTTCTTCCAAATATATGGCGAAATTATGTGGAAATGCGTACTACATAAGCTGCATTTGCTAGCAGAAATTTAGAGAGGCAAAATTGTTGCTGGGGGGTAAACGATAGAATCGGTTATATCACATACTATTTTGTCATCAAAGGATTTATATAAAAAATTGTGCTAATTAACAAAACAAATGCATTACAAGTTTGAATGTAAGCTATAGATGTAAATTAATTATAGCCAAAATTTGAACGTAAGCTAGAGAATTTGCAGTGAGACTACCCTACAACATACTATTTCATTCTAATCACAAGACTTATGCATAATGCAACGTATCTTAAGATTCCATACAATAACTTGCTACGAATAATTTTGGACACTTGGCACTTGATATTTTGTTAATGTGAATAATTTATTTTCAATTAATAAGGTCAACCTGGTAGTTAAGAGTTTTAAATGTTAGCTAACTACTCCCTCTATTCCTTAATAGTTGATGTTTAAGAAAAAATGCATCTGGACATTATTTAGATGTATCTGGATTCAAAACACATCCAGATACATCTAAACACATTTTTCTTTAAAGATCAACTATTAAGGAACAGAGGGAGTACATTTGAATTCCTTTATAGAAATATTTCTACAGAAACCTTTATACAGTTGGAAATATATTTTGAAATTAATTCCATAGATTGTTAAATAAAATCTCCCAGATTTCCATAGATTGTTAACTAATCTCTCCACTCTAACCAAAACAGAAAGAGTTCCGAAATTGTAGCGGGTTTATTTTTTTCTGAATGTTACTGATTCGAATACCAACGAAACCGAGGGACGTTTCTGGAAAGAAAAAAAAAAAAAAGTTTATTCCCGAGATTTTTTCGGGTTCCGTAAATGAAGGGGTATTACACGTGGCAGTCAACAAGGCTGTCAGTGGTTGGTTAAAGCAGACAAGCGCGTGACTTTAATATAATCTCTCTTCCCCGCGCCAACAACACTTTACCAAGACAAAAGCCTCTGTCTCTCAGACACATCCCTCATGGCGGTGCTCTGACTGCTGCTGCTACAGCCTTTGATTATTTCTCTTTACCTCTTTATTTAATTTAAATACTCAAAAATATTAATCTAATCACCTAATTAAAGATCATCAGTACAAATCAGCAAGATTAACTACAGAATTAAATCTATCTGATTAAATCGGTGAAGAAGAGGCGCAAAGGTTTCGTCTTTTATCTTTTTCTCTCTTCTTCTTCTTCTTCTGCCATTTTTTGTTTAGACCGATCTGGCTTTCTGTCATCTTCCTCGTTACGTTTCTATGAAATGCTCAAGCTGATTAGGGTTTATCAACTCTTTGTTCGCTTTCTGGTTGTCGCCTTCGTTATCCTCTCCGTCTTGGCAAGTGAGTAAGGGTTTTTCACTCTTATCGTTTATCCACTGAAATTAGTTGGTAGTTTGAGATCTATTTTTGGGCCATATTGTTCTTGACAGCTTATTTGGATCAACGAATCCGTTCCGTTTTCTTTGTGATCGGATTATTTACTAGATTTGGGTTTTGGGTTTTGGACATGTGTTGTTGTGATCAGAAGGGACCTTTATCGTTTAGTGATCCTTTGGATACATGGAGCCACTAAAAATGATTACTTTTTTTATCGGAGGAGAAAGAAAAATTTATTAACTTCTTCAATCTCTTAATTGTCTTCTCTTTCCTTTTATCCATTGCGTATCTCGTGCTTAACTCTAACCTTGTAATCTGTGATCCAAGACATTTGTTTCTGGTTCCGAGATTGACCTGTTTGAGAGAAAGTAAGAGTTGAAGACTTTTATCTCAGCTCTCCCAGTTGCCAAGTTTTTTTCTCTTTCTGTTGTCTTTTTGAGCTATCTTTGGTATTCTTGTGGTTGTATGGGATTTGATTGACATAGACGATAAAAAAAAGAGGGAGAGAAGAAGCTTAGGCTTTGTCTAGACTTGCATAATTTGGAATAGATGTCTCCTAAGTGAAATCAGATAGTAACATTTTGATCATTTTGTCCTTTCTTTCTGACACAAATCTCACTGATTGCAGATTAGCGGTTGATCCCCAGTAGAAGCTGTATTTGGAAGCAAAACCATATAACAGTCAAATGTAACTTCTCTTACTGAACCAAATATCTGATCTTGAAATCTGAGAATCTTTTAGTTGCTAATTATCTTTGGCTCATACAGATATATAAAAAAATGGCTGCGGAGCTTGTAAGTTCTGCAACAAGTGAAAAGCTTGCTGATGTGGACTGGGCCAAGAACATTGAGATCTGTGAACTAGCCGCTCGAGATGAAAGGTATGACGAACTTTCTAATCTTCTAGTATCATTATTCATCTGATATACATAAGTTCTTCTACTGTAAACAGGCAAGCTAAAGATGTGATCAAGGCTATCAAAAAACGGCTGGGAAGTAAGAACCCAAATAGTCAATTATATGCTGTCCAGGTGAGTCTAGAGTCTAGATTTATCTTTAACCATAAGGAGAATGTCACAACCTTTGAACATTTTAGTTAATTGGAAATGTCATTTTTCTTTTTTGCCTTCCAGTTGCTGGAGATGTTGATGAACAATATTGGAGAGAATATTCATAGGCAGGTTATAGATACTGGTTTACTCCCCACACTTGTGAAGATAGTAAAGAAAAAAGTATGTTCATCTCTGTTTCTGGATGTTACTACTTCCCTACAAATTTTGAGAGTTAAGCTGCTTATTTTAGTTTGTATATTGCTTGCTTGGTTGGCTGGCATTTTTCGAACACTCGCCATTAGTCGGATTTGCCAGTAAGAGAGAGGATTTTTCTCCTTCTTGATGCAACTCAAACCTCTCTTGGTGGCGCTTCAGGAAAATTCCCTCAGTATTATACAGCATACTATGATTTGGTGGTGAGTTTGAAACAAGAACATCCTAATTCCGTTATTCTGTCCTTGAAGAAAACTGAGAGCTTTTCTTTTTGTTATCTTCTGTTACCTCCAGAACGCAGGAGTTAAGTTTCCTCAGAGAACAAACTCTACACCACCAGTTGTGGTCACTGCACAAGCTGTTCCAAGAAATACGCTCAATGAACAACTTGCATCTGCTAGAAACGAGGTGCCTGCAACTACTCAGCAGCGAGAATCTCAAACTTCCTCTCCCTCTAGGTACTTCTTCTTCTCCGCATATGTCAGTTACCTAAATGTTCACTTGACCTTAACCTGTTTTATCTCTTTTGCTTGTAGCATTTTGCAGAAGGCTAGTACTGCAATGGAAGTTTTGAAGGAAGTGCTTGACGCAGTTGATTCTCAAAATCCTGAGGTATGTAATGTACCTCCATGACTTTGTATTGTTACCTCCACTTCTGAGTGATAACTCCAATTTGATCCACTTTTGTCCATTTAGGGGGCAAAGGATGAGTTTACTCTTGATCTTGTGGAGCAGTGTTCGTTTCAGAAAGAGCGTGTAATGCACCTCGTCATGACATCAAGGCAAGTTTCCGTCTCTCTTGCTTTAGATGACTTTTTTTTGAAAAGCATTTCCCTTCTCAAGTAGATGAACCATTGTTTATGCAGGGATGAAAGAGCGGTTTCTCTAGCAATTGATTTGAATGAGCAACTTCAGAGAGTTCTCAATAGACATGAAGATTTGCTGTCTGGTAGAATCACAGTGCCAGGCAGAGGCAGGTCTACTAAGTCCAATGGATACCATTCCAATCTTGAACCTGTCCGTCCTACCTCAAACGGTCACCCGAAACTCGAGCTAAAGTCTTCCAATGCAAAAACCGAATCAAGCAACTCTATCTCTAACCAAGCCCATCTTAAGCTTGAGGACGAAGATGAGGAAGAGGAGCCTGAGCAGTTATTCAGAAGGTCTTATCCCTTTACATTGCTCAATCTCTTCGACATAAGGTTCTTAGAGTCTAACAGTGGTTTATTCTTGATGTGAATGTGTGCTTGTAGATTGCGAAAAGGGAAAGCTAGAGCATTGCCTGAGGATGAAGAAGAGCCATCACCTCCACAAGGCTTGCCTGGATCAGCAATCCATAGCGAAAGACTGCACCGTCCACTTATCCGTCCTTTACCATCAGAGGAGCGATCACGCGGTGGTGATAGCAACTCGCAGTCCCCGCCTGTTGTGATCCCACCACCACCTGCGAAACACGTTGAGAGGGAAAAGTTCTTCAAGGAGAAGAAAGTCGACGGTGCCTCGGGTTTACCGGGTCATATGAGAGGCCTTTCTTTGCATAGCCGCGATGGCAGCAGCTCTCGCAGTGGAAGCGTAGACTTCAGTGACTGAAACTACCAAAGCTCTGTCTCATCGTAGATTATATGTATTTTTTTTTAGGTTTCGTTACTTTACACAAGGGAAGAGTTCTTGTTGTGTGTGTTGATGTTGCTCTGTGTCTGTCTCTCTCTCTCTATATATATATATCTCTAGTGTTGTGGAATTAGAATATAGCACCACGAGATCTGATTATGTATACGAAGAAAGGTACTTGTTGAAACCTGAGCTATGCTATTTGCAGAGGTTGTTATTCATGTTTGTGTAACGAAGCTGATTGTTGAAAATGCTATTTTGTGTCATAGAAGTGGTTGATTATCATTCAAATGCATATAGATAAGTTGTTCGAATTCAGATAACGTAAAGATGAAAGAAAGGAGACGACTGAATATTAAGACAACAGAGTGAGAGTTCTCTCTCTTAAGCTTTGGGAGGATCTTGGCAAGAATGTGCCTCTTTGAGATGCTTCTCATATTCATCTTCTTCTTCTTCCTCATCTTCCTCTTCATCGACCTCGTCCTCCACGTCTTCATCATCTTCATCAAATCCCCTGACGGCACTAGAAGACGGAGCTGGACTCCTTGCTTCTCCTACGATCTTCATTATGTCCTCTACGCTTTGAAGAGAGAAGCTTGGGTTGTCTCTCTTGTAGTAAGCCGCTTGAGCAGAATCTGTAAGCTCCTTCGGCAAGTTCTTCAAGTACCACGGATGCTTCTTGATCTCTTTCAGCGTGATCCTCTGCATAAATCAGTGACATTTCATCTAAAGGATCGATGATACTTCGAAACTCGAAAACGGCGTTAACTCAGAGAAATGAGAAAGTACCTTAGCTGAATTAGTGACAAAGATGCGAGAGAGAAGATGTTTGCATTCTTGAGATATGTGGACGTAATCAGGGATCTTGTACTGGACAGCCATTATACGCTGCAGAACATTTTCACACAACACCATAAAACACTTGGGAGAAGAATTTGAGGTGGTAAGTGAGAAAAGTCGTAGAGAGATTGTGGAGTTAATTAGTTGAATAATACTTGGATTGTTTTCCTGAAGTTTCTTGGATCATCAGGGTCTTCAAATGGATAACCACCAACCAACATCACATAAAGAGTCACACCGCAAGACCAAACATCCGCATGCTACATAACACACACACAACATTCACTAAACAGTTTCATTGACAAGTGAAAGTAAGGATCAGAGTAGTGTTACCTTTCCGTCATATTCTCTTCGAGAAAGGACTTCAGGTGCGATGTAAGCTGGAGTTCCAACAGTTGATTTAGGTCTAGAGTGAAGCAGAGATGACTACACAAACGGAGATGGAAACATAAGACTCGTTAGATCTCATCTAATCCAAAGTGAAACAAAATAAGGAAATGAGAGTGTGTAGTGAATGGACCTTGGAGTAACCAAAATCACAGATTTTCAGTAGCGGTGCAGGACTACCATCAAGCAATGTGTTCTCAAGTTTCAGATCTCTATGACATATTTGCTGCAGGAAAAAAAAGAAAAAGATTAAGCAAAAATGAAAACAAATATTTGATTTTGTTATGTAAATAGTAAAATACCAAGGAATGACAATAGTCCACGCCACAGATCAGTTGCTGAAAGAAGTATCTAGCCTGGAATTATATAGAAAGATTGAAGAAATATAGATCAAGAAAATGTCTGAAAAATCTAACAAGAAAACTCCAAAGTTATGATTTTTAAGAAGAAAGATATATCAGACCTCAGCTTCACTGAATCTTCCAGCATTACAGATACGTTCAAAGAGCTCTCCTCCAGAAGCATACTCCATTACAATTGCAAGATGAGTTGGTGTCAAAACCACCTTCAAAACCATTTTTGAAATTTACTCTGTTTTTTTTTTAAGTCCCTTAATGAGTTTATTATGCACAAATCAACAAAAGAAGTTTTTACGAAACCTCCTTGAATCGGATGATATTTGGATGCCTAAGTGATCTGTGATTGATAATCTCTCTCGCCACATTCTCATCTATCTGCAGATCCAACATATTAGAAATTTTCACTCAAGTGGTTATGAAGCAGAAAGAAACACAAGAGAGAAAGATCAAAACCTTGCGACCTCTCTCGATATATTTCATGGCAACGAGTTGTTTGGTCTCCTTGTGCCTAAGAAGACGAGCAATACCGAAGTTTCCAGCTCCCAAATCCTTCACGACCTCATACTTGTCCATCTCTTCTTCTTCCTTAAAATCAGTTTTCAAGTTTTTGTATGTGTATAGATACTCTATATGTACGAGCAGGATCTAGTTGAGTTGGACTCAGTTTCAGAAAATAATGTCAATCTTATAAAAGGTTGTTTCGTAGGGATCTGAGATTCTCCACCACACTCACAAACACACACACACACTCAAGTGTATGTGTATGTATCGATGGAGGAGTGAAGTATGAGACTGAGGCACGTGGAGAGGTCGCTCGAGTTCCAATGAACAGCTTCCATCCAACGGTCATTAATTTAACTTGTTCCGTAATCTATCGCCTTAGATTATGCAATTAATATAATGTCTTGGTTATTAGGCTCTCTTATTTTACTTGTGTTTGTAGTACGTACGATGCGGCATGGTCGAGGTCGGTTAAATAGAGACAAACCACCAAACCTCTCCCATTGATCATTTCGAGTATAGTAATAAATACGTTATTACAATATGCATCTGTTCATCAACCGACCATAACTAACTAGCTTAAGTTACTAATTATATAATAAAGTAATGACATTTGAAGCATCCAAACCGGCTATCACATGACCGACTTATTGGTTCATACTCATTCTTCTTGTTCTAATAATGTATCATATATATTAAGGTTTTGATGAAAATATTATGACCCATAAGATCCATCTCATCATGGGGAATTTGGTTTCCGTTACTATGGGCCATTTGCTAACCACGTGGTGTTGCTAGTGGCTACATACTTTGTTATACGTAAAGTCAAGAGAATGGTTCAATAATTTACTTGTAGATAATATTGTTTTGTATTCTTATAAAAGAAACTCTAAAATTTGTATGTGACTGGCCCTCTCTTCTTAACCATTTCCCCATAAATTAAGAAAAAACTTTGTTTATTTTGTTTTGATAAATGATGTGGAGTGAAAAACCCCAATGAACAAACAAATCTGCAGTCAACAGCTAACAAGTGCCATTAGAAACCATCTCACTTGGAGGCAGAGGCATTCCTCTTTTTTCCATCTGGTCCAAGAGTCCCTGTGCTATCCCCAAGTTGTCGACTTCACAAGTGCCAAATATGAGCTTATCGTAGCAATTTGCATCAGGGGTACACTTATGCTCTACCATTTTCTTAAAAAGCTGGACAAAGACATCAAACTCCAACATCTTCCACATAATACATTTCGTTTCACCAACTTTCCCTGCCGCGAGATGTTTGATCAAGGACAAAAAGGTATGGTGGGAAGGCTCAGAGGCAGCATCAGACATGCGCTTTAGGCCATGAAAGGCAGAGCAGGTCATCCCTAGATGTGCATAAGCTTTGATCAGTAACGTGTAAGTGAAGAAATCCGGAGGAACACCATGAGCTTTCATCTTCACCATCATATCCTCGGCTTCTTGCACCCTCCCTGCGCTACAATACGCCTCCACAAAAGCGTTGTAAGTTTGCGCATCGGGCTTGGCATCGGACGACAACATGTCGTTGAAACATGAACGGGCCTCATCAAAAGCCCCTTGCTTTAGCATTTGCCTGATGAGGATGGTGCGTGTACAGACTCTAGGCTGTAGGTCCCTCCTGACCATGTTTTCCACCATTGACAAAGCTTCTTTCAAGTTCCCATCATTGCATAACCCATGTATCAAGGCAGTAAAAGTATACGAGTCCGGCGGGAAGCAACCGCTTTCCTCGAACAAAAAGCGAGCATGGTCCAGTTTCCCGGTTTTGCAGTAACGCACCGCACTTGGTGTATCACTAACATGACAATCAAGTGCAAGTTTGAGTAACGCACTTGGTGTATCACTTATTTCAAAACCGGTTTTGCAGTACGCGCCGCTTCTTTCAATTTCATTTCAGCTTTTTTGTTTTTAACTAAAACGCACCGCACTTGGTGTATCATGATAATATTTGAGTGATGGTGATGAAATAAAGATAACAAGTGCCCACAACAACACTTGTTTTCACTATTTTATACCAGCTCCGAGATTTCCGCTCAGATTACAGATTCACTATGTAATTTATCTCTGTTTAGGGTTCAGATTGCAGATTCAAGTTCTGGTGTAGGTTTTATTCAGACAGAAAAGGAAGCAGAGAAGCTATATGTGTAGTGAATGATCCAATGAGCAAATCATATAAACTCTCTTTACCAAAATGTTCGGGTTAGTAGTATCTTGTTCCTATGGATTCAGCAAAATGTCTTTAACCACCAAATGATGTGTTGTAAAAAAAATTAGCAAGTTTGAAGATTTTTTGTGTAGTCTTTTGAATGTTAAAGCTTAGAGAAAGGTACCACAAAGCAAAGTTTAGAACATTATTACAAAAAAGCAGATAAGTGGAGCTAAGATAAAACACCACAAATGATAGTTTAAGTCATTATTGTTGTAGGAGATAACTCAAGCCAATAGGTCTGACAGCTCTAATCCCTTGAGTTTGCCTTAGCCCTGTGCATTTCGGACGGGAATCCCGTTCCCTCATTTTCCCTCATTTTCCCGTCCCAAAATTCCCAGATTTTTCGGGAATGGGAAATTGTATTTTCCCTTTTGGGTGCAAGTTTTATATTTTAACGGGTATAGGTATGGGTAGAGAATGGGTACGGGTTTCCCAGAATTTCCATTGGGTATTTATGAAAACATCTAAAATATTATAATTCTATATATTATCAATGCCAAAAATAAATAAATTTAGACTTTAGCCTATATTTTTTATTTTTCTATCATTTGATGTATTGTTCTCGGATAAGTAAAGTACATATTATAATAATTCGCTAAAGTTTTGATTAATATGTTATATTGAAGTATGAATATGTTGATTCCGGAACCCTTCCCATTTTTTCCCACCTTTACTCAATTTAATAAGACTTTGGGAATCTAATTGGGTATTAAATTTTTATTCCCAAACTTCCCGTTTCCGTCCCGTTCCCGTCCCGTTCCCGTTGTAGTAAGGGAAAACTTTGGGTTCTATATTTCAATTCCCAAATTTCATTTTCCCGTCCCGTTCCCGCCAATACCCGTCCCAAAACCCGGAATGCACAGGGCTAGTTTGCCTTGCATCTCCATGTCGTTAATCATCATCTTGGTATGAATCTGCTTCAAATCCTTTCTCTCTCATATATTTTATCAATGTTGCTGCTCTTGAGTAAGCATTCCTCACATATAACCTTACTAGTATTTTGCCCCGTGCTATGCACAAGCATGGACTTTTATTTTAATAAAATTGATAACAGATATATTGTTATGAAATCACCACAAATTAATGTTGTTTGAAGATGACCATAAAAAAATGGTCTTGCATAGTTGCATGCAAAGAACTACAACACAGCGAATCTGGCGCCAGTCACGACCAATCGGACATGGATTCTTCTCAGCTGAAGACTAGACTTTGAATGTTCAGGTTAGTAGTATCTTGTTCCTATGGATTCAGCAAAATGTCTTTAACCACCAAATGATGTGTTGTAAAAAAAATTAACAGATTTGAAGATTTTTTGTGTAGTCTTTTGAATGTTAAAGCTTAGAGAAAGGTACCACAAACCAAAGTTTAGAACATTATTACAAAAAAGCAGATAAGTGGAGCTAAGATAAAACACCACAAATGATAGTTTAAGTCATTATTGTTGTAGGAGATACCTCAAGCCAATAGGTCTGACAGCTCTAATCCCTTGAGTTTGCCTTGCATCTCCATGTCGTTAATCATCATCTTGGTATGATCCTCTGCTTCAAATCCTTTCTCTCTCATATATTTTATCAATGTTGCTGCTCTTGAGGAAGCATTCCTCACATATAACCTTACTAGTATTTTGCCCCGTGCTATGCACGGGCATGGACTTTTATTTTAATAAAATTGATAACAGATATATTGTTATGAAATCACCACAAATTAACTTGTTTCTCTGACCTTGATAAAAGGTTATATGTGAGGAATGCTTCCATGGGCAATGAATTTCCAAGCCCCCAGATCACTAAAGATGCTCTTCGTGCTTCTGTCGTGAAGTTAGGCTAGTGAAGACCTGGGAGTTAAGACATAATACTATAACAGATTAATTCAAGCTCACTGCAGCATTCCGAACATTGATGCAGCAGAAGAGGTATTCAGGTTAATGTTATTTCCTAATACAACAACCTTTAACCTCATGATGCATGGACTAATAAAAAAAAAGAGGTCCAAAGAGGCAGTTAAACTCTACTGGACAATGCATGAAAGGTGTGTACAGCCAGATGAAGTGATTTACAGGACCCTGCTGTTTGGCTTGAGTAAGAACAAAGAGTATATGGCTGCATTTGAGGTCTTCAATAACCTGCAAGATAGTGGGACTGTTTTCAACAGGAAGGTGTATAACACAATGATTGAAGCTGCATTCAAGCTTAACAAAGTCAAAGAAGCCTGCAACATATTTTTCAACTTACCATCAAAGGGGATTCAAGCAGAGATAAGGATCTACAATACCATGGTCTATGGATTCTGCAAAAGACGCTTGGTGGCAAAAGCAGAAATGATTGTTGTAAAGATGATCCAAGATGGCTTCTCTCCAGACAGTTGCACGTACAATCCTTTGCTCAGAGCCTATGTCAGAGACATTGAAATTTCTAAAGCCTCCAGACTCATTGAAGGGATGAACATACATGGTTATAAAGCTGAAGATCACACATGGCTTATGATAGAGAACATGGAATTGCAAGGAAAACTGCCAGAGGGAAAGTTGCCAACAGCTATTAACTCTAAAGTTTAAAATATTTCTACAGTAAAACCTCTATAAAGTAATAATGTTAGGACTTTGAAAATTTATTATCTTATAGAGGTATTACTTTATCGAAATTATAATTTGTTAACTTTTAGATATATATATATGTTTTCTTATTTATAATCTTCGAAAATTATTTTTCATATAATAATGTATTAAGAATATGATAATGTATTAAGAATTTAGAAAAAACTTATTTGTTAATATGACATGCATAAATTTGAAATTATGATTAAAATTTTTAAATATCGTAATAAAACATGTATTATTAGCTTATTTGAATATATTTATATAAAGTTTGATGTATGATAAAAGTTAAAATTTTAGATGAAACTATAACTGTTATATTGATAATGAAGTTGAAATAAAAAACAATGATACTTTTGAATATATTTACACATAAAACGAATAATTATTGTATTTATAAAATATTTCACAATTTTATATGCATATAACAAAAGTTAGAGGTAAAATTAAATTTCTAGTTTAATAAAAACATTTTAGCATATATCATATATGTATAATTTTGTATAATTATTACTTTAACTTATTATTGGGACTATATTTTTACATAGGAGTTTCAAAAATATTATTATCTTATCATCTTATCGCATATTGCTTATTTTTACACTGGCCCGAGTTGGGACCGGAGAAATTTATTATCTTATAGAGATTATTACTTTATCGAGTATTACTTTATAGAGGTTTTACTGTATATGCTTATGTATTATGAGATAAAACTATTTGGATTTGAATAATTTCGTACAAAAAAACTATTTCTATGCTTATGTGTTAGGAGATAAAAATGAAGAAAGCAAGGAAAATCAAAGAAGGGAAGGAGTTTTCAAGCTGAGGATCATACAGAGAAAATGATCAAAAAGAAGCTGCCAAAGTCAGAGAGATAAAACTATATGGATATTTCTATGCTTATGTGTTATGAGATAAAACTATTTTTAGGATTTGAATAAAGCAAAAAAGCACATATCTAAGTGAAGAAGAAACCTACATAAACAGCAAGAGCAAGCCACAGTTGGTTTTGAATATTTGTCTTAGAGAACTATTTCTATGCTTATGTGTTACGAGGTAAACCTATTTTTAGGATTTGAATAAAGCAAAAAAGCACATCTCTAAGTGAAGAAGAAACCTACATAAACAGCAAGAGCAAGCCACACTTGGTTTACGTACCTCCCATATAATTGCTGAGTTATCCTTGGAAGAAGAAGCCAAGTATTTGCCATCATGTGAGAACTTCAAGAACCAGACTTCATCGCTATGTCCCTCCAATATCTGAACCATTCACATACACATAACTCAATGGATTCAGAACACAAAACAGCTACTTATCCAAAGACTAAGTAGCTAACAGTTAGCTACTTATCCCAAGCTCTGTGAATACCAAATGCTCCCAGTTATCTATCATATTCATACGATAGATAGAGAACTATAAACTTTTACTGGAATTGAATACATTTATTTGCTTCTCCTGCAGGTGGGAGTACTAAAAGACAGAGAACAATATATACGCAGACTCGGTAGAACCCGGAGAAAAGGAAAGGAAGAAGGCATAATTGTTTTGGCACCATGGGAGAAAAGGAAAGGAAGAAGGCATAATTGTTTTGGCACCATGGGAGGAATACTTTCTATCATCACTAGGTCTCCTTTTTTCATATTTCACTGATCATCTTTGCAAAGCTTTTGCTTTTAGGAGATAAAAACGCTTGCATCAATACCAAAGCTCTTTGAGTTAGCTAATGGGTATGAACTAGAAACTTTCTAGAGCTTGGGATAAGTAGCTGTTTTGTGTTCTGAATGGCCGCCGCCGCCGCCGGGACTCTCATCATGGGGGGAGAGAGAGAGAGAGAAGAGAGGGTTTTGTTTTTCGACCAAACTGAAAGAGACAAAAGACTTCAAAGACTTAAACGAGATCGGACGGTGCGATTATAAAATAAGTTTTGTAATCAAAATATTCGAAAGAACTAGAAAGTTTTGATTATAAGTTTATAATCATCTTTTGCGATTATAAGTTTTGATTTGTTATGAGAAAACTCAAAGAACTAGAAAGTTTCTAGTTCATACCCATTAGCTAACTCAAAGAGCTTTGGTATTGATGCAAGCATTTTTATCTCCTAAAAGCAAAAGCTTTGCCAAGATCGGTGAAATATGAAATAGGCTTCTTTTCAACAGTGTCTGGTTTCATTGATGGCAGAGGAGATTTAGTAATGGGTAAGTCTTTAAGAGATGAAAGAAAGTATTCCTCCTCATGGTGCCAAAACCAATATTCCTTCTCCTTCCTTTCCTCTTCTCCCGGTTCTACCGAGTATGTGTATATATATATTGTTCTATGTACGAATGAATGAATGAATGAGTCTATCAAATCTCGTGTAAAGAAGCAAAAACATTACAGGTCAGAGCTATATGGTGCAAGCTATCAAAATCTCGTGAAGATACTGCTAAAGAGAGTAAAATTCTGTCCCAAAAGTAAAAAGGTCAGAGCTATATGGTGCGACTGCCTTAGCAGGATCAGTCTTTCCCAGAATAAGGGATTCATGTGTTTGAGGGCTGAATCGGCAGCCGTGTTCTTGCATTGCTTGAAACATCTCAGAAAATGCGTCTGCGTCTACAGGATCCTCCTTGAGCACACCATCGATGAGAATTTTCCAAGCTATTTCATCATCGTAGTAGTAGCCACACCGAAGCAGCTTCTTGAAAACTGACCTTCCTCTCTCTTTGTCTCCTCTGTGGTACAGGTTGAGAATCGCCCTTTTGCAATACTCTAGCTCCGGTGACTGGCCACTGCAAATCATGTTTTCAACCACCTTTGCAGCTTCCTCGTGCTTTTGAAGCTGCAGCAACAGCCAAGAAGTGCATTAGAAACCATCTCACTTGGAGGCAGAGGCATTCCTCTTTTTTCCATCTCCTCCAACAGTCTCTGTGCTATCCCCAAGTTCCCGACTTCACACATGCCAAATATCAGCTTCTCGTAGCAACTTGCATCAGGTGTACACCCATGATCTACCATTTTCTCCAAAAGCTGGACAATGACATCAAACTCCATCATCTTCCACACAACACCTGTTGCGAGATGTTTGATCAAGGCCAAAAAAGTATGGTGGGAAGGCTCACAGGCAGCATCAGACATGCGCTTCAGGACATGAAACGCGGAGGAAGAAGCTTTGATCAGCAACGTGTAAGTGAAGACATCCGGAGGAACACCATCAGCTTTCATCTTCACCATCATATCCTCTGCTTCTTGCACCCTCCCTGCGCTACAATACGCCTCCACAAAAGCGTTGTAAGTCTGCGCATCCGGCGACAACATGTCGTTGAAACATGTACGGGCCTCATCAAAACACCCTTGTTTTAGCATTTGCCTGATCAAGATTGTCCGTGTACAGACTGTAGGCTGTAGACCCATCCTGGCCATCTTCTCCACCATTGACAAGGCCTCTTTCAAGTCCCCGTCACTGCATAACCCATGTATCAAGGCAGTAAAAGTATACGAGTCCGGAGGGAAGCAGCAACCGTCGCTCTCCATTTCCTCGAACAAAACGCGAGCATCGTCCAGTTTCCCGGCTTTGCAGTAACCGTCAATCAGAGAATTGTACATGGTTACATTCTTCTTCACAAGGGCAAGGGAGTCGAAGAGGGCACGTGCTTCTTCCACACGCTTGCTTCGACACAGGTAATCTATGATACACCCGTGAGTCTGTCGGTTTGGAATGTGATCCATCAAACCAAGAAGTCTATACGCGGTATCGAAATTACCAGACCTGCACTGTCCAGCGATCAACAAGTTGAAGGTGTCTAGACTTGGAAACAAACGGCGGTCTAGCATCTCTGGGAGGAGTCTCATTGCCTTGTGCACATTCTTCTTACAAACAAGCTCAGAGCTTCATCTGACTTGCCAAAGGTGGTTGTAGGTAACCAAGTTTCTACTACGAGGCATGCCGTTAAAAAACTGAAAAGCAGAGTCCAAATCCATGCTTTTACAGTAACCAAGGACGAAACATGTATAGGAGTGATCACGAAGATCCAAACCAGCTTGAATCATCTTACACACATACTGCATCGCTTCTACCACACAGCCAAACTTACAATGTGATTATACTAATCATGTGATTATACGTGTGAACTCCCGGTGAAACCCTAAGCTCCAACATATCTGTATAGAGCCGCTTCATTTCGCCGGCCAGCCCAAACTTGGACAATCGATGGAGCAGAGAGTCATAGCAGTTGCGAGTAAGCCTGTATTTAGGATGGTAGCTATACGCTTCACTGTGCTGCCTCCAGAAATCAACAACAAACAAACACTCTTGCACCGATTCGCACTTGATTGTCATGTAACTGATGGCGGCTTTGACGACGGATGCAAAGCAAGAGATACTGTGTTTGAAATATGGATCCAGCTCCACCAAGTAGGTGATTTCGGGAGTCCTTATATACCCGAGGAAGGCCTCGAGGTGTTTTCTACTCCGCTCTCTGCTTTTATTGAATTCGCGAGATGCGGAGGCGAAAGGCCTCCGAATGACTGTCATGGCCGCCACCATTCTCATCGTCGAGAAAGAGAGGGTTTTCTTTTTTCCTTTTTCGACCAAACTAAAACGAGACAAAGACTTAAAACGATATAAAAATAAATTTTTGTAATCAAAATATTCGACGGTCCATATTTTCTATTTCCATTTTCCTCACTATTGATCTCTATCTCTATTACAGGAGATGGTGAATAATCGAAAACAAACATAAAAGGCATACAAATGAATGAACAAATTTTGCAGTCAAGTCAAGTCATGGTCATGGTCATCATCAGTCTACCATCTTGTATCATCATCACATGCCGCTTCTTTGTCATCAAGTCCCCAAATCCGAATGGTTCCATCGTCGCTCGCTGATGCCAACATATGAATATCAGTCGGGTTCCAACTCACACAGTTCACAGCTCCTGAGTGTCCTGACAACACACGACAAGGTTCCCCTCCTGCTCTCCATATGTACACCTGCCATTTGCAACAACAATACAGATAACTTCTCTTCTTCTCTCCATCTCTCTTTCTTAACAATGTAAACAAAGAATACCTGAGAATCCTCACTCCCACTGGCGATGAAAGTCTCTCCATAGCCACCAAAGCAAGACCTGATGATAAAACGGCTTCGCTTGTGGCCTTCCAGTCTCAAATACCTGAATGGTTCGCCTACAATGCTCCAGGCATGGATCTTCTGCGTAATGAGATCGATTAGAAGATGCCTGTTGTCTTTCGAAAGCGAGAAGGAGGTGATCATGTCCTTCTCTTGAATCACTTTCTCAACTCTGCCCGTTTCTCTGTCAAAGAAGGAGATCTCACGCTGCTCTCTGCCCACGCTTATTACCCACTTCCCATCACTAGTCATGGCTACGTCAGAGACCATTTGTGCCCGTTGCTCTTGCTCTTGCTCTTGCTGTATCTCAATCCCATCTAAATTCCACAAATAGATGCGTCTGTCGTCCATTGCACCAACTATACCTGACCCATCATGAAACCATCCACAAGAAACAGAACCAACACCATTCCTTTCATACGATTGAACAAAGTCTCCTGAACCAACATCCCACCGCTTGATAACCTCCTTTTCTCCGCATGTAATGACTTGTCCATCATCAGGACTCCACAAGACTGCTACCACAGGACTCTCGTGCCCCTCAAGTTTATGCTTCATCAAAAACTTCCCCTCTGCATCCATCTGAAAGCCAAAAACGCATCTCTAAGTGAAGAAGAAACCTACATAAACAGCAAGAGCAAGCCACAGTTGGTTTCACGTACCTCCCATATAATTGCTGAGTGATCCTTGGAAGAAGAAGCCAAGTATTTACCATCATGTGAGAACTTCAAGAACCAGACTTCATCGCTATGTCCCTCCAATATCTGAACCATTCAGATACGCATAACTTAATGGATTCAGAACACTAAACAGTAACTTATCCAAAGACTTCAAGATTGGTGCATAGTCTAGTCTTAATACCTGTACAGTCTCCGACGGTATTTTACGTTTCCCACATTGATGTTTGGAGAAGAGAGACAGATCACTATCCACAACATTGTGGTAAAAACAGTATCTCCGGTCAAGATCAATGTGATTCTCCAAGAAATACTCCAACATCCTTTCCGGGACTATTACTGCAGGAGGAAACAAGCTTTGCAGTCTCTCCACAAACCTCACACTTTCTGCATCTTCAACAGAAGCTGATATAACTTCGGATGCGAGCTCGTGAATGCGCTTCTTGTTAACACCAAGAGGCTCCATCTCGTCCCTTAAGGTTCTCAGAGCACCAGCAACGTTCTCTGTCTTGAGAAACTCGAAGAACTTTTGCTCTAGCAGCAAGAATCTCACAGCCTTTTCATCGCGCAGCTCAAATCCCTGCAACGCGTCAATGCTTTTGTCCCATTCTCCATGCTTAAGTAGCTCCAGAAACTGCTTAGCGGTAGAGCTATGAAGAGGAGTCTTAGACTCGTTCTCTAGACGAGCCGCAATGTCATCAAATCCAAGTGAGAAAAGTGCATCGATGAGTATCCTAATGAAGTCAGACTTTTTGACGAGACCTTTTGAGCCTATTGTCTCCATTGGTTTAGTATCACCCAAATCTTCCATCCTCCTGCAGAGACGACGAAAACAACAGAATCAAATCTTGGTCTTGCGATATACATAAAGAGGCACCAAACGTTTCAATTCTTATGAAATCTGTATGCAATCTAATTCAATGATTATACAAAATCAGTAAAACAGTTTGATGCGTTCGAGCAAAAACAAACTAGTTTACGAGGCAATCACAGAATCAAGATACCCTCAATGGTAAAAATCGCAGTGAGCTTCTCGAGCTACCGAACAATTCGGAAGAACAGTAATCAAAAGAAACCTCATTTCGCGAAATCATCAAAAAAGACCTTTTTTTTTTAGAAAAGAAGAAGCGAATTGGCTATGGTAAACAATGAAGTTGCGAAATAGAAAAAGAAACAGAAAGGAATAGAGAGGGTTCGGATTCAATTATACCAAGGACGAAGCAAAACCCAGCAAGAAATCGATCGGATTTAGCGAGAGAGAAACGGAAACGCGAGAATCGGAACGAATAGGAGAAACCCAGATCTGCAAATGAGCGAGAAGGCGCGCAAGAGAAGAGAAGACTACTTAAAGGAAAGAGGAGGAAGAAGAAGAAGAGAATCCGAAGTTGAGAGTAGATGAGATTTTCACTCAGTTTCGTATTTATATTTTCTTTTGGCGCTGTGCTTGTTTTGCTCGGTGTGACTGAAAGCTATGATTAAATGAACTAAATGGATGGGTTTATTTTTAAACCTTTGTTTTTTTCCGAAATAATTTAATTTTCAAACAACGTTTATGATTCGTTTATTTTGGTATGTGTAAAAGAGCCCAAATACGGCCCAATTACAGTAAATGGAGAAGACCCACACGCGTCTGCGTTGTGTCCCGTTATTAAAAGAAAGACATTGAGAAGAACTGAAGAAGAATCTAACAAGAAACTGGGAATTTGGGAAGAGAAAAGTGATTTGAGAAAACAAAGAGAATGGGAAGCGCACCAGCCCAGATTCCGACTAGCTTCGGCCATGAGCTTAGGGCTTGTCTTCGTTGCCGACTCGTCAAAACCTATGACCAGGTGTTCTTTCTCTGTCTCTATTAGGGTTAGTTCTTAACTTGGATTCTGGGTGTTTGATTTCTCTTTTTAAGCTCCATTTTTTTTTGTTTTCAACAGTTCAGGGACGCTGGTTGCGAGAATTGTCCTTTCTTCAAGATGGAAGAGGATCACGAGCGTATTGTCGAGGTCACTACCCCTAATTTCAATGGGTATTATTTCCTAAATTCGAAACCCTTTACTTATTTTTTTCTTCTGATTCTTGGGTATGCAAGTTTTTGAAAACTTCTATGGTTCGAAAGATTTTGCTTTGCTGTGTATTAGCTGGAAAGTTGTCAACTTTGGAGTGATTCTGGTTGAGATGAAATGTATAAATTGACGTTTTTTTTTGGTTTCTGAGCTTTCACTGAACTTGCATTCTTGTTGGATTATTGAATTAAGCTGTAACAGTTAGCCAGTTAGTGGCTTTAAGAGTTGTATTTACAAGTTAAAGTGAGAGAAATTAGTGAGTTGTGTGTCTCTTTTTGTAAGTTGATACCTTTCACATTTCCAGCTACTCATGTTAAGATTGTTTGCAGTATAATCTCTGTGATGGATCCAAGTAGAAGCTGGGCTGCTAGGTGGTTAAGAATCGGTATGTTGATCTCTCTTTTCAACTATTAGACTTTCCTGTTTTAGCTCAGCGTAGCTTCCTCTTTCCATCATTGTATACTCTGATAGATTATAGATGCTGAGATTACTCTTGCATCTCTTTTGTATTAAAGATCAGTGATCATGAAATCTCCAATGAAAGCTGACATACACTGTAGTTATTGTGGATTCCCTGTTTCTAGGAGAATGTGGCTTAGAGGCCTAAATCTTTTAATACAAATTGGCTCCCTTGTGTGATGTTGCTAAATTTTTCAGGGAAGTTTGCTCCTGGTTGCTACACTCTTGCTGTCTCAGAGCCACTCCCTGAGGAAATGCAGGTAATATGTTATCTTCATGGTTTGAAATTAGAACATGGCTCCCAAAAACCCAATTTCACATAGTCACTGTTTTCTAAAAGTTCTCTAACTTTGTTTTCCTTTCTTTAACGTTCTGGTGATTTGCTGCAGCACTTATGCCAAGAAGAGCGTGTACAATACGTTCCGCCGAAACGCATGTGAAGCGAAGAGAAGACAAAAAAAACCAAATATTCTTCTTTCTTTTGCCAGCTTCATGTAATGTAACATTATCAGGATTATGTGGTTTAATATATGTTGAAAATAACCAAGAAGTACTCAAGAGTTCTTTTGACTCATTCACGTATTCAGCCATAATTTATTTATAACATGCCTTGTACAACTTCATACACTTTCACAATCTTATCTTTCAAACAGTGCAGATGATAAATATTACTCTTATCACACAGAAAGAAAACATAAGAGGAAGAAGCTCCTTATAAGCTTTCGTGTAAAATATAAGCAAACCATTCGCATGCATGATGAAACTGAAAAGTAGACGCTGGCTCCGGAGACTGCAGGTGCGTTTGGATCTCCTTCAAGGCTACAACGTAAGACACCGGGAATGACGATTGTGCCCAAGCTAGGGATTGGGAGTGGAAGGCGTTGTGAAAGAGTAGAGAGTGGTGAAGTTGTGATGAGAAGGATTGAGAGGAGGCGATAAAAATTTTGATTTCTTCATTTTCTTTTTAAGATGAGCTCTGTTTGATTTTGCGTTAGAGATGGTTTTGGTTGTGTGTATATGGCGAAGAAACATAAGGAGGTGAGTACGTATTTATATGAGTGTGATTGTTAATGTTGTGACGGATCAAAAGTGTAATAAAGAGTGATTGTTAAGTTTGGCGTATATCATATACATTTTCTGCTCGTGAGATTTTACTTGCACAAGAAATAAAGCCGTCAGTCATATCACTAAAAAGGTTAAAAAAAAAAAAAAAGGCTTAATCTTCATAAGAAAAGCTCCAAGTAAAAGAAATTAACACATATTAAAAGTTTGTAGTCGATATGAATTTGAGTGAAACAAGAGAACATTAATTGGTTCAGTGTACGTGCGGGACATCTTAGGCTTTACTGAGTTATCGTTAATTACGCAGATCCTAGATATCATTGGTGTCAAACTTCATTGATTTTCTGAATTTTGTGTCAAATTTTGCTAAAACGTCTTTGTATAATACTTTTCACAGGTTACAAGTGATAATGCAATCTACATAGATACATTCCCCACTACTTTTGCAAGTGTAATTTTCTTAAGCGAACAATTAATAGATTATTTGATAAGTAACAAACCAGCGACAGTTAAACTGTGTTTGTAGAGAAGTTCAGCAGCATAATTTATCAAAGCGGCAGGATGACTATGGTCTTTCAGTACCAAATCTTGAAAACATTTTGCTGAAAGCTCCAAATCTCCGCTGGAAGACTTGTCAATTAGAGAGACGTATCCCGATAATAGTTACACAGTTGAGAGGAAGAAAACTCCTCACATTTGAAGATAAGCAACTCCAAGGTTTGTAAGGCAATCGAAAAAGCCAGCAAAGATGACAAGACCGATATGGCACTCTATAAACAAAACGAAGCAGAAATATATCACAATCACATTGGTAATCTGAAACACAGTCACCAACAGGGTGGAGATCTTTACCATCAAAGAACCAGCTTTGAGAAGCATTAAGCCAAGGGTATTCCACACAGCTGCCTGTCTAACATCTAACTTCATAAATTCCTTCACTTTTGAAATTAAGAATTTCTTCAAGGTCTTCTCGCTCAAGCTCTTTCACAGAGTCATTATCCGCGAAACCATCCAAAAGAAGACACTGCAATGTTTTCAAGTGTGAAATGTTAGAACGCTCGAGTGAGTTCTCAATAAAATTAGGAGCTCGAGAATGCAAGATTTCAATGTGAAGATTCATCACCTGTCCACGGTGAATTTGAATTAACAAGACAAGTTCTGGCCTAGCAATTTCTGGCTCACAACCCAGCAAGATTTCTTCAGCCTTCTCATATTCTGGTATTGCCTAAACACTTACAGCAGTTAAACTCAACAAGATAACAGTTATTTTAAGACATAACAGAGAAGCGTCAGCTCAAGCCTACCTTTTGAGATTGACCCAATCGTTGGAACATTAAACCAAGAATAAAATGGGCATGAGCATTTTTGGGCATCTTCCTTGCAACATAAATCAAACCCTATAACCCGAGAAGTTTTATCAGAATAAATTAAGGGCATCAGCATCATTAAACATTAGACTAATAATTAGCTGGGATGAATATCATAAAATTAAGAGCACCATCATCATCATCAGTATGCTTAATGAAGAATATGTATATCTGTGGTATAAAATCAAGAGCACCAACTATACCTAACATTATAAAACTGTTTTAAACGTTGGAGGCGTTCTTCAAAGTGAAGAGAGTAAAGGAAGCATGTCACTTTTTTTTTAGTTTACCTTCGAAGGGGATACATACAGACTTGAGTATGTATAGCATGATGGTGTTTGGCCTGTGCAAGACAAACCATATGGTCTTTCCCTTGATGCATGCACCTACAACCCTTGGATAAGGGGGTGTGTCAGAAACATAGATACCATAACATAACAGCTTCCAGGCTTATACAAAAGATGAAAAGAAAAGGGTTTGAAGCAGAAGATCACACAAAGAACATTATCAAAAACATGGTTAAAGAAAAGAAGATCCCAAATGAATTGTTATTAGAGCTGCGAAAGAAAGTGTTATCACGGCTACTGAATAAGAGCAATGGTATTATGATATGAAACATTTCTACATGCTTATGTGTTATATTTGAATTTGAATAATGTCTTACAGAAAACTATTTCTATGTTGTGTTAGGAGATAAAACTGAAGAAAGCATGGAAAATCAAGGAAAGCAAGTTGTCTCATGTACATATTTAGTGCGTAGTTATATGGTTGCTTCCATTTTCATGAGAATTAAAACTACCCTCTTTACGTTAGAATTTGAAAGATGATGGCTCGTTGATAGTTCCAAAAGAGATCGAAGGAATAGAAGAAAAAAAGTATTGCTTAAAACCAAAAAAGAATAACAATGTATGGTTTCTTTAGAAAAAGAACTAGAAAAAGAACAAACGGGTATTCAATTTCCACAAGAACACAAAAAGATCAAGGAATTATTTTTAAAAAATTTGTAGTATCTTTTTTGAAAAAGAAAATTTTAATGTATTTATTTTATCCTAACGATAAATCAAATTGATGCGACTAAAATGCCGCAAATAACCTTTAATGAGAGAGCAGAAAGAATAAACTTGTGTGGTCTCTATCTCCATATAAGACAAGGCTAAACCTTAAACATGTCAAATCTTTGTTTGCATGCAACTTTTTTTCGATAATTGAAGTATAGCTCAATTTCCTATGTTAATTGCTCAAATTCATACTTTTCTGTGATAATTTCAATCGAAATTTTATACTATTTAGCAAAATTATATCGGTAAAATGCTTAGATCTTCACGAAAGAATAGCACATCTCTTTATATTTAGATCCAATAGCATATTCTTCTGTTGGAATAATTGTAGTTATGTCCATATTGTTAATTCAATGATAAAATTTTCAAAAGTTTTTTTTTTATATTAAAAGAAAGGACTTAAAAAAAAACCAACAAGTCCACGATATCTCTGGATTTCGAAGGGGCGTGGATTTGTTTTTTTTCTTTTACTTAGTAGAAAATTCCCCATTGGACATATAATTTTAGTTAATTCCACGTGGCACTAGCTCCACGCCGTTATAAACTCATTTCGTTAACATTCGACTCTCCGGCGGCTTTCACACTCCAGAAGCAGCGTTTTCAGGTAAAAACCAATTTCTCTCCGATCATCTCTTCCTCTTTCGATATTCGTTAGATCCAGTCTCGTAATCGGAAATCGTGTATTGGATCACCCGTAACATCCATTGCATTCGTCGAATCTAGCAGTCCTCTCTTTTTCGCTAGTTTTTAACGTTTGGTGGACTTGATTAGCTGTGATCTCATCTCGTGATTGCTTGAATACAAATAATCAATGTATAATCTCTGTTTATTTATGGATTTGATCTCATCTCCGTTTGGCTGGATCTCTCTCTCAGAAAATGCCGATCATGATTTTAGGATTTTGAAATCTTTTATCGAAGATTGATTTATGGTTATGATTTTTCAACTTTTCATAGCAGGTGAGATTCGAAGAAATGTCGAACATAGACATCGAAGGGATATTGAAGGAGCTGCCTAATGATGGGAGGACTCCAAAGACGAAGATAGTTTGCACATTAGGTCCTGCGTCTCGGAGTGTTGTTATGATTGAGAAGCTTCTAAAGGCAGGCATGAATGTGGCTCGTTTCAATTTCTCTCATGGAAGCCATGAGTACCATCAGGAGACTCTTGACAATCTCCGCACCGCTATGCAGAACACCGGCATGCTCGCTGCTGTTATGCTTGATACAAAGGTTTATCTTTCTCTTCTTCTTTTTTTTTGTCATGGAGTTTTGTTCTTGAGCGATTCATCTAGAAGTGTGTAAACATGAACTTTGTTGCTCTCGCTTATGGACTAAGACTAAGATCATATGAATATTGCTGTTCGTTATGGTTTTAACTGAAGAAGAAGACACTGTTTTTACTCATTTTCTAGTTGAAATGTGAATTGTTCGAGTATGATTCTTAACTCCGTGAAAGCTTTCAGCCTCTCAATTAAGAAATTTAGTATACCATGGTTGATGGTAAGTTTGTCTTTGGTGGCTGTTCTTCTAGTTAAGGTCCCGAGCATGAACATTGAGCATTTAGTGTTTACATTTTGCTTATTTTTGTTGATGAACCCATAGATCTCAGAAATTGATGTTTACTGAAGGCATTAGCTCAAACTTATCACTGATAAATGGGTCTTATGTGCTGCTCAGAGAATGATTATGGTTGGATTTCATTTCTCTGTGCTTACAAGGGTTCAATATATATATAATTTTCATGTTATATCGCAGGGGCCTGAGATTCGTACCGGTTTCTTGAAAGATGGGAACCCTGTACAGCTAAAGGAAGGTCAGGAGATCACTATTAGCACTGATTACGACATCAAGGGTGATGAAAAAACGATATCCATGAGCTACAAAAAGCTGCCAGTGGATGTGAAGCCCGGACATACCATACTGTGTGCAGATGGAAGCATAAGTCTCGCTGTGCTGTCATGCGATCCAAACTCTGGAACTGTGCTATGTCGATGTGAAAACACAGCGATGCTTGGCGAGAGAAAGAATGTGAATCTCCCCGGTGTTGTTGTTGATCTCCCAACATTGACTGAGAAGGATGTAGAAGATATTCTTAAATGGGGTGTTCCAAACCAAATCGATATGATTGCTCTTTCGTTTGTCCGCAAAGGATCAGATCTTGTTAATGTCAGGAAAGTGCTTGGATCACACTCCAAGAGTATAATGTTGATGTCCAAGGTACGCACACATGTAACCTTATTTCATTTGTGGCTCCTAAGTTTGTTGTTTAAAGGTATGAGGTCTAACTTTTTTGTTCGGTTTGAATCATTTTGAAGGTTGAGAACCAGGAAGGAGTGCTGAATTTCGATGAGATCTTGCGCGAAACCGATGCATTTATGGTTGCTCGTGGTGATCTTGGGATGGAGATTCCGATAGAGAAGATCTTCTTGGCTCAAAAGATGATGATCTACAAGTGTAACCTCGCAGGGAAACCGGTGGTCACAGCCACTCAGATGCTCGAGTCTATGATCAAATCACCACGGCCAACACGTGCTGAAGCCACGGATGTAGCAAACGCAGTCCTCGATGGCACTGACTGCGTCATGCTCAGCGGTGAAAGCGCTGCAGGAGCCTACCCTGTGATAGCAGTGAAAACAATGGCTAAAATCTGCATCGAAGCAGAGTCATCTCTGGACTACAACACAATCTTCAAGGAGATGATCAGAGCCACTCCACTTCCAATGAGCACACTGGAGAGTCTTGCATCATCCGCTGTAAGAACCGCAAACAAAGCCAGGGCGAAACTCATCATCGTGTTGACCCGAGGAGGTACAACAGCTAAACTGGTGGCTAAGTATAGACCGGCTGTTCCGATTCTGTCGGTGGTTGTTCCGGTTTTCACCAGCGATACCTTTAACTGGAGTTGCAGCGACGAGTCACCGGCTAGGCATAGTTTGATATACAGAGGTTTGATTCCCGTTTTGGGTGAAGGATCCGCAAAAGCCAGTGACAGTGAATCTACAGAGGAAATTATTGAGTCTGCTTTGAAGTCGGCGACTGAGAAAGGACTGTGTAACCATGGTGATGCTGTGGTGGCTCTGCACCGTATCGGAGCTGCTTCGGTTATCAAGATCTGTGTGGTCAAGTGATTTCTTACCAAACCATCATCTTTTGAAGGTTTATCATGTTTCTTGATGAAATAAAGAACAATAAATAGGTTTCTGAAAGTGTTTTGGCATTTATGCTCTTGTTATTATAGTTCTAACTAAGCAACTACGATCCATTTTGATTATTTTAAGGCTCTGTTTTCTCATAATTATTGGTTAGTTTAAGATTCAAAGCTTCAACAACATAGAAACATGCTTAGAGTACTACATAAACTTAAATTGTTTTGATAGGCTGAAAGACCAAGGCTTCATCAACATAGAAACATGTTTAGAGTACTACATAAACTTAAATTGTTTTGATAGGCTTAAAGACCAAAGCTTCAACAACATAGATACATTCATAAACTTAAATTGTCTTGATAGGCTTAGAGTACTACATAAACTTAAATTGCTGTGCACCCATTGATGATGGTCTCAAGAGTTTCCATTGAATTGGTGCAAGCCTCCATGCCTCCACGCACCATCCCATCATCCACCTTGACCTTAAACTCACAAACAGCAATGATAGGCTCATTTCCGAAATGATTACCCTTCTTGTACATCTACAACGTCACCTCTCCATCCTCCCCAGTCCTTGCAAAAAAAAAAAAAAATCCAAACAAAGTAAGATCCAAAGCAAACTACTCAAAGAAATAGCAATGAGTTGGTAAGATAACCATATCAATCTCTAACCATGCATGTTGAAAACAGAGAGACTCATCATCAACAAGACAAGCAAACTACTCAAAGAAATAGCAATGCGCTGGTAAGATAACCATATCAATCTCTGCAACCATGTTATCCATCTAACCGAACTACACAAGTCCTAAAACCTAAAAACCTATAACCATGTTGAAAACATAGAGACTCATCATCAACAAGACAAGCAAACTACTCAAAGAAATAGCAATGCGTTGGTAAGATAACCATATCAATCTCTGCAACCATGTTATCCATCTAACCGAACTAACCAAGTCCTAAAACCCAAAAACCTATAACCATGTTGAAAACATAGAGACTCATCATCAACAAGACAAACAAACTACTCAAAGAAATAGCAATGCGTTGGTAAGATAACCATATCAATCTCTGGTTTTAACTCCTCTACCTTTATAAGTTTATAACCATGACTAAAGGCTCATCATCAACAAGACAAGCAAACTACTCAAAGATATAAATCTATAATATTTTTTCTTTCAAAAAAACTACTCAAAGATATAGCAATGCGTTGGTGTAAGATAACCATATCAATCTCTGCAACCGTTCCATGTTGAAAACAGAAAGACTCATCATCAACAAGACAAAATATTCCAAAGCAAACTGAAAACAAAACAAATAAAAAACCAAAAACATTAATAACTTATCACTCACAGAGAATCTGCATTTCCATCTCCACATTGAGCTCTTGTTTGTAGTCGTCGAAGCCAAAGTTACTCTCAATCTCCACAGTATCTCTGTTTGGGAACTCCATCATCTTCACCCTAAAACCTGCACACCATCCCGTCATCCGCTCTCACCTTCAGCTCACAAACAGCAAGAAGAAGCTCTAAATAGTTCCCCTTCTTGTACATCTTATAAAAATAAATTGATGGTATTGATGAATATTATAAAACTTACTAATCAAAAGGATCCAACTTAAAAAACTCATAAAACACCACTTATTAGAAAACGTATGGAGTATAATATTAACAAAGCAAATACTTCATTTTAGCTACTTTTAAGGCTTTGCTTTGTCATCATTTTTGGTTAATTAAGATTTATGTCTACTATAAACTCGCAGACGAAAGCTTGAAGAACATAGAAACATAAATGGTCTTCTGTACAGATTGGGTGCAAACATAGAGACAATTGAATACAAATACTGATTAAGTACCTCTAAAATAGAAATATTAGACGTTGAAAACAGAGAGACTCATTTGCTTCTCATTAACATTATCAAAACTCTAAGTGGACAAAATTTCCAAAGCAAACTGAAAAAAAAAAAAAAAAAAAAAAAAAAAAAAAAAANACTTACCACTCACAGAGAATCTTCATGCCGTTATGCCTATATCACTCTTTTGGAAATTCAAACATCATCACCCTAAACCTATTTCTATTCATCACCCTAAACATAAGTATTGGTAATTTCTACTGGATTTTCTCTTGTTTTGGTGAATTTGAAAGGGACTATTGCCAAGATAGAATCTATCTCTCGGAAAGGTATTTCAGGAGGATCACTTGCTGAAGAGGCCTAGATTTAGATTCTCTGCTTTGTTGGATACCACAAGGTATTTGATATTGACGTGCTAATCACTCTAATACTTGTTATGCGATTGTGTTAAGGTAAGGTTTTAATTATTTGGGATTTGTGTTCGGGGATTAAGCCATTAATGTATTCCTCATTTTGTTTTGCTATACTTAGAATTGATTGAACATCTAATCTCTTATATATTAAAAGAGAATCATTTAAAAATAATAATTTTATGTTCATGTGTTATTAACAATTTTGTCATGCTGAGGTGTCAACACCATGTTCACTTTCAAGGTCAATATAAAAAAATACATCATTTACTAACATATTTACATACAATGTCATTGATATACTATTTTTAATTTGATTACAAATATTAAAGATTTGCATGTATCTTTCACTAAACAATATAAACAATATATGAAATAATTATAATAAAATATTTTATATAAATATTTCAAAATTAATTATAGCATTTTTTCAATATATAATATTTGTTAACATATTCATTTTTATATTAATGTATAACCAATTAGTAATATACTTTCACTTAAAAAAATATATTATATAAAAATTGTTTAGTATAAAATATTTCAAGAATCAAATATTGATATAAATAATTCAAAATTAGTGATACAAATTTGTTTTGTTCAATATACTGGATTTCTGAACATATATATATATGAATATATAATGAATTTAATTATAAACATCTTTTTCCCCATATATAATTTCATAAAAAATTATAAATTCATTNATTTTTCACCATATATAATTTCATAAAAAATTATAAATTCATTTTAGTGTTTTAAAAATTAATTATTGATTTTTTATATTTTCTAATTATANTGAACATATATATATATGAATATATAATGAATTTAATTATAAACATCTTTTTCCCCATATATAATTTCATAAAAAATTATAAATTCATTTTAGTGTTTTAAAAATTAATTATTGATTTTTTTATATATTTTCTAATTATATGATGATGTCGCCAATAAATATTGTGTCTTATATGAAAATCTTTTAATTATGAGTAGATTCAAATATATATTATTTTCCCTTATTAGTAATAAATTAACCTATAAATCAGCCATAAATTATCATGTTTTAAGGAATGATTTTATTAATTACATATTGAACTTAACATATATAATGTTACCAAATTTGAATTTATTTCACATAATATATTTTTTATATAGAAAATGAAGAAAAACAATCATACCATATTTAACCATAATGATTAAAAAAAATATATACAATTTTACTAATTTTTTAAAATAATAACAATTTAAATATGAATTATTATGTGTGATTGATATTATGATTTTGGAATATGATATTATGTTCTCTTTCTTGAAATTAATTAAAAGTTAATTAAAATTAATTAAAAATTAATTGAAATTAATTAAGAATGAATTGTGAAAAATAAATAAAGAAAAACACTAATAATTTTAATAAAAAATTTAACAAATATTTCACCCTGAGAGGTGAAGATGTTAGTTGTAACCTAAAACGAACACTATTCATCCCCTCAAGCTCCTCAATAACCCGATCAAACTTTCCCCTAGCCCTAGCCATGAATCACTATCCTTCTCTTGCTCACTTGATTTTTTCTCTTCAAAGTAAGTTTTTTTCCTTTCTCTTTCTTTTGTGAGAGACAAATGCACAAAAGAACTAACATGAACTTATAAGAGAAACAAGAATTATGGAAGACTAATATTTGACCGGTCATGAGATCTAGGTGATGTCACAATATATCAAATTTAACATTTAGAAGCTAAAACTTTATTAATTAGAGAAGAAGAAACGAAAATGTAGTACGTACAGTAATCAAGGATATAGAGAAGAAGAAACACGTCTTTCTTTTATGTACAAGAATGTCATTTTCCGCATATTGTGCAACAAGAAAGCTAGAAAATCTTCATTTTCCTTTTGCTATTTTTTTTTCTTTTTTTTGGTCTAAACATTCCTTTATTGTATTAAACTCTAAAGTTTGAATATGATGTCTTTTTTTTTTGGTTTTTTTTTACCGAAGTTTTATAAGTAGGGAGGGAAACAAAACAAAGTAGCCTTCAATTCCATGTGTTGTTACAAATCTTGTTCAAGGCAAAGGAGGGAAGACACGGGAATAAGCTGAAACGGCGCCGTTCTGAATATAGAGTTTGGGATTCTCAGGATCAGGATTCCACTGGATCTCACTAACGTTTGGCGTTTCGACAAACGCAATCGTGAACTCACCCATCTTCTCCATCTTCCCACGCTTCCCAGCTCTGAGAACGAGCCCACTGTTTCGCACGTACGAGAATATCCCATTGGTGAGCTTCACGATATCGCCTGCCTCGAACGCGTTGCACTCGTCTCCCCACAGCTGTATGTGAACCGCCGCCGTTTCATCCGCCGCCAATGCAATACAACTCTTTCCATTTGCTGCCGCTGTCGCCGACGATCTGGCTTTATCGAGGATGATGAAACGAGTGTTGATGTTGTTCTGCGCCGCCGGAACTATGTCCTTGAGAAAAACGCTCATCTTTTCTGAAAAAACTCCGGAAACTGTATATACGAGTCCATTCAGAAATTTCATCGAACAGTTGATATGCAATATTTATTTTGTATTTCTAATAGAATCAAAAGCTAATAATAATCAAATTCAAAATCAAACAAACTTACCGAGACACTTCTTAAGTCGGGAAGAGCGATGACGATGGCGAAGAATATGACGGCGATTGAAAAAGCGCCGATGACGGAGATGGCGAAGATCCGACGGAAGAAGTAAGAAGAGAAAGAAAAAAACGGTGGGAAACTTGAAACAGACAATGGTAAGTAAGAAATTGGTTTGAGATCGTCTGGTTTTTTAATGGAAGTTAAACCCGAACCGACCGGTTTGATTCGAACGCAATACCAATAAATTGGCAAGCAAGAGAAAAGACTTTGATTCCAACAACTCTCAGAGCAAGCATATATGTCACTACTCACTAGCATACATATATTAACATGAACATGAATCATGTTACATGCATACATGAGACCATCATCATACAACATATACGCAGCTCAATAAGTTAAGCTTACTGTTTCTGCAAAAAGAAGAGCTTTAAAGATATTATATGCCGAGTTTTCTTAAGTTTCTAATGGAAGAGAAAAAAACTTCCATTCTAATTTCCTAACCAAAAAAAAAATGTATAATAGAAACAAACAAATCTTCTTCCTCTTGACGATGCTGCAGAATCTTGATTACTCAGTCGATATTTATCACACGAACTACCGGTAATGTTGCAAGAAGATCGCTGATATCCTCTTGTTTGCTGCTGTCTAAGGACGCACCTGCAGCTTCAGCTTCTCTCTCTGGTTCTTGTTCTATCTCGATGAGATATTCGACGATCTCTGGAGTTTCTCTCATCAATCTCTCCTGCTCTGAAGGTTTTTGGAGAAGTTCTCTCTCATCTAGATACTCTTCCAATGTAAGAATAATTCCCGCAAAGGGAGGAAAAGAGTTAAGGTGTCTCAAAATGTAAGGATCATATGTTCGAAGATGATGATAGAATCTTAAAAGGATATTCTTTTCTCCATCCTTTCTCATTAGCATTGTTGATGCGTATCTGCAGAACCTTAAGCTGCCTTGCAATCCACTGAGGTTTTATAAACAAGATAAAAAGAGTGAGAAGCAGCACCAAAACATTCGTTTGTTATCTGTTGTATGAACATGAAGTGTTTTAACTTGTGTATTGTCAGAGATAAACTCACATGTTTTGTTATTTCCTCATGGAGAGACTTAGCCTTCTCCTCCATCTCCACCTATCAAAGAAAAAAAAAAAAAGATTTTGGGTTTGAATATTCAAATGATATATTCTAAACAGAGAACCATATATACAGAAGTTTCGATTAGTTAGAGAACTTACAACAGTTGGCTGCCTCAGAAGGCCATTCATCACTTTTTGCTTCAAATCTTCAATCTCTTCCTGAAGAGGAAAGTGGATATTTTAGCCTTTAAGTAAGTAATGAATGAGTTAAGTTCAGACATGATTAACCTCTCTTATGTCAGAATCCTCCAGCCTGGAGATGCTAACATCATATGGCACACCAGCAACATAAAGAAGCGCGTCCTCACTCTGGGCATCAGCAGTTTTAATGCCTTACAGAAAACGAAAAAGAAAGAGCATGTGTGAGAGTGATTGTGAATGCAGTGACAGTGACATTGACTGTATCACAATGTAGCAAGAGGCTCCAAGATTATCTAAAACCTAATAACCACAATTTACAAAGTCTTGGTTACCTGTAACCTGCAAGATCTGGTACGCCACATAGTCCATAGGGTGATTCCTCACTTTCACAAAGCTTCCCACCACTTTGTCCTCAAAGCTCTCGTTCTGCTTCAGTAACTCTACGATTAAGCTCTTGCGCAGATAAACCAGCTTTATATTATCTGCATTGATCTTGGCTAAACCGGTTGGCCGCATTTCAGGTTTCACTTCCTCTTCACAAACTTCCTCATCTGCCTCTGTTTCTGTTTTCTGCTTCTTGCACGGCACTAAAGCATTTTCATTCTTTTCACCCAAGCCAAGCCCCAAAAGAGTGAGATACTCAAACTGCTCAACGTTGTCTTTAAAGTGAGGATTCAAAAGTGAATAAATCCTCCTTTGATTCACAGACCTCTTCCTGAAGATCGAATACAGCTTCTCGTCACAAAGAACTCTATTCTTCTTCTCATGGTCAAGCAGGTTTTTCTGACGAATGTAACTGCGGATCACTGACTCCACGATATCTTGTGGCATTTCGTGTTTGGTATCTTCCCCTATGGATGTTAGGAAATTGATGAGTGGCTTTGAACCCCATCTGATAAACTCCATTCTCTTTGCTTTGCCAGTAATGTTGTAATCTTCTTCATCCTCAGCCGGATCACCTTTGTTCTTCCGCTTGACGCCTCTGTTTTGTGACTTTGAAGAGCGGACATCATTGAGCGAAAAGGTGGGATCATCTTTGGACCTTACACCTTTCTTTCTTGACTTTGACGACGCGCGGACATCTTCAAAAGTTATGTCTTCTTGATCTTTGACTAATCCCCAATACTCAAGAAACAGACACTCGACTGTATCCGGATCTTTCAAGTCAATCTTGTCCTGCAAACACACAGTAAACGAATGTTATGCAGAGTCAACAACATGTTTCACATGTTAACTCAACTACCTTGACAAGATACTCCTTGTGCATTAACTTAACAAGAAAGCATACAATACTTTTTAACTTTTACACACTGCAAGTTTTAGCGTATGCCATTCCATTCACTAAAGACATACCATATGTGTGGTAGATTCACTTATTATTTCCTAGGGTAAAGCCTAACTAAGTCTTCTAATTGAATAACTTTTTTAAGTTGTTTTTTTAAGTATCTGCAAACGAATGGCTACCAAGATTTAAAGATTGGAGACACTACTATCCAAGATTTGGGTAAAGAGGAACTAATAAGACAATGTATTGAAATGGTTATGGGAATTTCAAAACATACCCCAGCAGCATCGTATTCTTGAATCTCTTCTAAAGCAAAGACATACTCATGGCACTGGTTGCATAACCCTTTGTTTTCTTTGAGGCGAATAAACTCAGAATGAGTAACACAGCCTTCACATACAGCATCTGGGCAACAAAGACAGAACAGCTTTGGTCTCTTGTTACACAAGTAGCAGCTGTGCCACTCTGCAAAATTTGAAATATTTTACAATGTTAAACACTTAATCACTCCAGAAAGCAAGGTAACTAATACTCCAAAAAGATGATGTTATTGCAATGAGTACATGAAAAATGTATACAGAAAACTTACGACAGATCAAAGGGTCTCCATTGCCTCTTGCTGAGCTATCCTTTTCAATGCAACTGGCATGATAAACTTTTGGACAGTCCCTGAATTAAGGCAAAGCACAATGAGATTCACAGGCTGATGCATACATTTAAACTAGATGTCACAACAAAATACAATGCTTTAGTATTGATTTGCATGCAAATCTCATATCATCAAACTGCTGCAACTTATTTGATTACATTAAAAAGAAGTCAATCTGGCGCCTAATCCCATAATCAATGACCCAAAGAAATGTAAAAAAGAACCAAGACAAGGGTATGCTAAAAGACGTAAAGACCCTTAATCAACATAAATCAAGAACATGCAAGAAAAAACAGAACAAAACTTGCAATCTACTTTGTCGGAATTTCAAAAGCGCCTACATTTCTCTGGTTTAAGCAATTAAGCCAAATCCATTAACGAGGAAAGCGAATCTCTGAAGTAAAAGACCAGAGATAGAGAAAGAGGAGAAAGAAACTCACTTGAAGTCGCAGACCAGTAAGCTTCCACCATCTTTGCAGACGAAGCACCAGTCCTCGCTCTCCTTCTCCTCCTCCTCCACATCATCATCGTCATCCTCCACCTCCACTATCTCCGCTGCTTTCATACCTCTCGCCCTCTCTCTCTCTCTCACTTTCGATTCGCTACTTGGCTTTGACCTAGTGACGACTGAGCAAGACGAAATTCCGATTTATAGGCGGAAAAAATATGCAAATTAATACCGCCAGATTTTAGGCCTTTGAGTATTATAGGTAAGAGACACGTGTTCTGGTATGACGGGGTATTATAGATAAAGTTTACTTTCTCTAATCTCTATTTTACAAAACTTTCTCTATTTATCATACCAGGTGTCCGAGACAACTGTCTTATACACATAATCAAGGGCTATTTCAGACTGTCTTTTATACTAATTATCAAAGGGGTATTTCGGACAATACAATATTTTTTTGTTGGTGGCCCACAGCGAAGTGTTTTTCTCGTGATCTTGGAACTCGTTGACATCAAATCTTACTTTACACCATTTACATATATAAAGTAGTCGCGTTTTACAGACTGACAAGCTCAGAAGAAAACTGATCTTAGATTAAGTAATTGATAATGTCGGACCAAGCGGGTTTTATTTCCATATTTTTTGTTTTTTACCGAATATTTACGATTAAAATGTTAGTTTATTTTGAACAAAAAAAAAAAAAAAAAAAAAAAAAAAATGTTATTTTAGATGGGCAACGTTGTATAATCTTGTAGTATGTTGATTTTGGAATATTAAAATGTTATATTTCGTCATGTTTTTCTATCATTTTCGGTTTCGTGTTTTTTTTCGTTTATGTTACTTATCTCACTTTTCTTCTAATAGAAATAGAAAACATATATGTTTTGTTTTATTTTTGAATGTAGATAAAATTCAACTTTTTCAATATACGATGTAGATTGCGATGATCATCAAATCTTTTGCATATCGAACAAAAAAGTCTCCCTAAGGTGAAGAATCGTATGACAATATTTAAAAGATTAAAGTGTTTAGCATGAGAACATATTCAAGTTCTAGAATATTAATATTGATATTATTTATATCATTGTTCCGTATATATTCTTACTCTGCTTCTTCATCACATTATGTTTTCTCTTTCTAACCTAATTTTCCGTTAAAATATCTATCTTTTTTCTTGAAATACTTTTTGTTTACAAGCCTGTGCGTTTCTACTTTTAAGAATAAAAAATATCAGATTTTCAATACATGATGTTTTAACAATGCTTTTTAGGGGGAAAAAGCTGAATTATTTGCTAAACATTCTTGGTCGATTAGATACTCGTGAGTCGTGACGACATATATCCCAAAAAGTGGTAACTCGATTTATTAAAGAAGAAAGATCAATCATTTACCTATTAAATGCCAAAATTGTAAACTTTCCAATAGTGTAATTTATCATTTACTCAAAACCGGATAGTTATATAGAGTAGCTTGAAGTATTGTTTCACTCTTATCAGATTCGTTTCAAGTGTGCTCCTACATATGAAAATAATGCATGATTCACGTTTTCATCAAATATTTTCAAGGAAAGTCCGAAACTTCCAAATGATTTTTAAATATTGAAAAACATATATTTTAAAGAGTTTTTTTTTTTTTTTTTTTTTTTTTTTTTTTATTTTTTTCCCNCCATCAACCTGAATATTTTCCTCCCTTTCCTTTACTCACAGACTTCAGATTTCCATCAGTTTTTTCTGTTCAATATCTATTTTGTATATGATATTTTTTGTTCTCTCATATTTTGAAGGCCAGAGATGAGAGGAATATATATAAAAATGCCCTTTTGCATTGCCATCATCCATAACAATGGAATATAACCTGAACAAGTGGAACCTTCTTACACATGCTTTTGTCTATTCCTAAAGCATAAGCCGGTAATATAATTAAGTTCTTAGTTTAGTCATTGGCTTGCTTTCTATTACTGAATTTATTCAAATCATTTCTGTATTATCTTATTTTTTTAGGTTCATTCATTTCACCTTTTAGTCCCATTCACAGTGAAGTCCCACACTTGCAAGAGAGATCACCCAAATTAAATAAAGACGCAAAAAAAAAAAAACAAACACACCACCAATTAAGAAATCAAAGACGTTTCAACTTAGTGGGATTCTCTTTCCCTCAAAGCAGCATTTCTTCTTCTTCTTTACATCCGAGAGATAAAAAAAATGAACAATACCTTTTGTGGGTCCATTGAAGCCACTAACTTAAAAGAGTCATCTTCTTTATATGGTTTCTTATTTCATTATTGTTGCTCCTATTGGCTTCGTTATTACACAAATCCTCCATTTCTCTTCACAACCCATGTTTTTGCTCTCTTGTGTTTAGAGTGTTTTAGCTTCTCAATGGCTCAGCCAGGTACTAAAAGCTTTGTTTTTTCTTACGCTTTTAACGTCCAGTTTTCTCCATTAAAAAAATAGTTAGGCTTCTTGGTTTGTGTTATTTTTATGTAAAAATATTAAACTTTATCGCTTCTTTTAGTTTCAAGTTACAAAACATTTGGTACATGTTAAACAAAGAGGTTTTTGAGAGCGTATATGAAGATCAAAAGCAAAGAGTCTTATGATAATAATAAAATCTGCTGTTCTTGATGCTTACAAGCTTTCATTTTCTTAATGTTTTGGCTTCAAAAGAGCTCTGGTATGAGAATTATATATCGATCCGACAACGTTTCACACCAAAAACAACAAACTTTGTTAGTTATTAATGCATAATTAGATCCCAGAAATCTGTTTTTTTTTTTTTTTTTTCCTTCCTTTTATCGACTTACTGAAGTTTAGAGTTAACATTGTTTGCTCGAAGCAGTTTTTGATCATAAGGGTTATGTATATCTAGTAAAATAATTAAACTTTCTTCGATGATTATGGTTGATGCAATCTATACTATAGATTTTTCAGAAACTAAAAAGCTTTTTGAAGTGAGTTTTGATTGATTCATACTATTTAACAATTCTTATAATTAATATCTTATAAACTGCAGGTAAAGGTGAAAGATTGCGCAATCCTATAAGAACTCGAAGAGATTGCTTTACATGGAACAGTCATTACATGATCTTACAATGCTTCATGGTCTTAGCTTGTGTGGGAATCACTGCTTCATCAACTCAACCAGATATCGAAGGTATATTTATTTGCAGTTAGCCTTTTATCTTCTTAATAACCGAAGCAGTGATCTCATAGTATCAACTGGTTTACTTCTTGTTTATCTTCTAGGAGGAGCTTTGTTGCAGCTCAGAGACTCACTTAATGATTCTAGCAATCGTCTTAGATGGACACGCGATTTCGTGAGCCCTTGCTTTAGTTGGTCTTATGTCACCTGCAGAGAGCAGAGTGTCGTGGCTCTGTAAGTCCTCTTAAGATCTCACTTCTCAAGTTTTAATTTTTCGAGATTACTCATTGTTTTGAAAACTGTTTCATCTGTAGAAATCTTGCTTCAAATGGATTCACAGGAAGAGTCTCTCCAGCTATTACAAAGCTGAAGTTCTTGATTACCTTGTAAGATAAGCACAAAACATTTTCCAGTTACAAGATTCTCTAATAGGTTTCCATAAAAGATAATATTGTTCTTTGATGCCTTCAAATGCAGAGAGTTACAGAACAACAGTTTATCTGGTGCTTTACCAGATTATCTTGGGAACATGGTTAATATACAGACTTTAAACCTATCAATGAACAGTTTCAGCGGCTCGATACCTGCCAGCTGGAGCCAGCTCTCGAATCTTAAGCACTTGTAAAGTCCATGCAAAACTCTCTAATGATCTTTGGAATATGACTTTATGAGATTTTTTTGGCTTAAACCAAACCAAACTATGAAATTTGATTTCACAGGGATCTATCATCCAATAATTTAACGGGAAGCATCCCAACAGAGTTCTTCTCAATCCCAACATTCGAGTAAAATCTCTCTTTTTTTGTTTCCTTCTCATGAATCATAATGACTTTCTTGTACTGTACTATAAGTCTATAATCACCTTTTGTGGGGTTTTTTCAGTTTTTCCGGAACTAATCTTATATGCGGTAAAAGCTTGAATCAGCCTTGTTCTTCTAGTTCTCGTCTTCCAGGTTCTTGATTCTTTCTTCTTAATCCAAATCAAATACTAACAGAACAGCCTTAACTTACTTCAGATCTTAAAAATTGCAGTCACATCCTCAAAGAAGAAGCTAAGAGACATTACTTTAACTGCAAGTTGCGTTGCTTCTATAATCCTTTTCATTGGAGCTATGGTTATGTACCATCACCATCGCATCCGCAGAACCAAAAACGACATCTTTTTCGACGTAGCTGGTGAAGACGACAGAAAGATTTCGTTTGGACAGCTAAAAAGATTCTCTTTGCGCGAGATCCAGCTCGCAACAGACAGTTTCAACGAGAGCAACTTGATCGGACAAGGAGGGTTTGGAAAAGTCTACAGAGGTTTGCTTCCAGACAAAACAAAAGTTGCAGTGAAACGCCTTGCGGATTACTTCAGTCCTGGAGGAGAAGCTGCGTTCCAAAGAGAGATTCAGCTCATAAGCGTCGCTGTTCACAAGAATCTCTTACGTCTTATTGGTTTCTGCACAACTTCCTCTGAGAGAATCCTTGTTTATCCTTACATGGACAACCTTAGTGTCGCATATCGACTAAGAGGTATTGAAACCTATGATCTCTACTCTTCAGTGACTTAGATTCTATTATGTGTTAAAGAGTGCTGTTTGTATGATTGTAGATTTGAAAGCGGGAGAGGAAGGATTAGACTGGCCAATGAGGAAGCGTGTAGCTTTCGGATCAGCTCATGGTTTGGAGTATCTACACGAGCATTGTAACCCGAAGATCATACACCGAGATCTCAAGGCTGCGAATATACTTTTAGACAACAACTTTGAGCCTGTTCTTGGAGATTTTGGTTTAGCTAAGCTTGTGGACACTTCGCTGACTCATGTCACAACTCAAGTCCGAGGCACAATGGGTCACATTGCGCCGGAGTATCTCTGCACAGGCAAATCATCGGAGAAAACAGATGTTTTCGGTTACGGTATAACGCTTCTTGAGCTCGTTACTGGTCAGCGCGCAATCGATTTTTCGCGGTTGGAAGAAGAGGAAAATGTTCTCTTGCTTGATCATGTAAGACTTGAATCCTCTCTCTCTCTCTCTTTAGATTTTTATACTTGAAGCTAATCTTTTAGTTGTTTGGATGTGTTATTGTGAAACAGATAAAGAAGCTGTTGAGAGAAGAGAGACTTAGAGACATTGTTGATAGCAATTTGACTACGTATGACTCAAAAGAAGTTGAAACTATCGTTCAAGTGGCTCTTCTGTGCACGCAAGGCTCACCAGAAGATAGACCAGCGATGTCTGAAGTGGTTAAGATGCTTCAAGGGACTGGTGGTTTAGCTGAGAAATGGACTGAGTGGGAACAGCTTGAAGATGTTAGGAACAAAGAAGCATTGTTGCTTCCCACTTTACCTGCTACTTGGGATGAAGAAGAATCCACCGTCGATCAAGAATCTATCCGATTATCCTCAGCAAGATGAAGGAGAAACACAGAGAGAAATCTCTTTGAAGACAAACTTGCACTACAGAAGATAAACTTATAAGGTATTTTGAGCTACTAATTGTATTGATACAGGTGGGAAAACGAAGAAAAACACAACCTTCATTTGTGTAATAGATCATATGATATACATAACGTATACCTAGTTGTGTTTTGTATATATGAATTGGTTGTTGTGGTATGATAACCTGATAATGATGATGATAGTTGTTATGGAGTCGGTTATTACAGTTTCCTCTGTTTTTCAAATGATGCTACGTCGTCGTTTGGTGTGAAGTCTGTAGAAACTATAAAATGTTTCGATCTCAGTCCTTCAGTTTTGGTTGGTATTCATTTTTTTACCTTAGACTTTTGTATATACATATTTTCCCCAAAAAATTGACATGGCTAACTTGTATGGCTAAAAACTTCTGTTGATTATAGTCATCGGAAGGTGTATAATTACGCTAACTATATATACTATATCTCATGGAGTTTGTTAGTCCAGTGATTTTATTGGAAGAAACAATAATTGTTTGAGCTCCGTCCATTTCATTTTTACCTTCAACTTTTGTATATACAAATTTTCCCAAAAATATGACTTTGTTAGGCGTATAAGCTAGAAACTAACAAGAAACAGCGACACGTTTATGGCTAATCTTATGTTGATTATAATTTATAAGTTTATAAAACTAATAAAAATGGTGTATTTTCCTCTAACTATATTTCACGAAATTTGTTGGTCTAGTGATTTTCGGAAGAGGATCATACAATGACAGAACAGAACAAATCTAACTCTGAATACTTTACATGTTTTTGTTATGACATGAATTCAGATTTCAGATTCATAACAGAACTTTCATGGATTAGGACATATTCTTTAAACTCTAGATCCTCTGATGTTAAAAGCAAAGACAAATTAACACTGCACAAAACATTTCTTTTCAAAAAAGGATAGGGATTAATTTGTGTTGTACTTTGTGTGTATTTAATGAAAGATGCATGAGGCAATAAATGGGACCGGAGACAGACGTAAGCGGTCAGTGAAAAAGAGTCGTCCGTCCTCTCTTTCTCCCTCGTAAACCGGGCTGTTTTTCTCGGTTATTGGTGCTTGGTTTCCGCTGACACCGACATGTCCGGTTCCCAGGTAACTTTGCTCTCCCCCGTCCGATTCAACTAGAAATGGACGATCCAGATCTTATTTTTCCTTTTCTATCTCTTTGCTTCGTTGTGACGTGTTCTTCGGGTATTTCTCCTGAGCCTCTCAGACGCACCCTTTATAACCAAACTCAAAACCCCACCCAAAATAAAACGAAATACGTATACAAATAATTTTATTTTAAAAACATACATATATAAAGTTTATAAAAAATACCTTAGCCGGAGCAGAGCACTTTAGAATACTATAGTCTATAGATAGTACTATATATGATTAATCGACCAAAATACACCCACCTTGCCTTCATCTTTTGTCCGAATAACGCTTAGCATCTTTTGTATAATCGATCAAATGTATTATCGAAATTACGTTTATTAGTTCTATGATTTCATACCGTGATGGTTTCAGTATATATAAACCGTGGCGGAGCCAGTGAAGGTGTAAGGGGGTAAGCTGACCCCACTAATTCTTAAATTTGATTGAATTTAGGCATATAATTGTAATATAGTTTGATTATTTAGTTAGTTTTTAATGGTTTGACCTCTACTAATTGTGATTTCCCAAATTTTGACCTGTTAGATACTTTTTCTAGCATAAACCAAATTTTCTTGACTGGAAAACAATGATGATGCATAAATAAGAAAAACAATGAGAAACGGTCTTTATCAAACAAACAAAAAACAAGTTTAATGGTGCCTTACAAATTTACAGCTAATTACATGCATTGAGATGAAAAATGATCTACAAGAGAAAATTTTGGCACGGACAGGTGTGAAGACAAAACCAATGTTTTGTCGTTCTCAGAGCAATTAATATGTATGTATATTGCATTCATGCATTGCCCCCGTGTAGATAACAAACATAAATAATACGTACGTATTTTGCATGGCACAGGTATAATATTTAAACCCAACGTTGTTCCGGCTTGGATATTGTAAAATGGTAGAATCATATGAAAATTTTGATGAGAAGATTCTGTTTTCCTTATCACTGATTGCAAAATGGTAGACATATTAAACATGATTCAACGAATAATTTGGTCAATAGTATATCTAACATCGCGAAATCTTTTTTGTACCATTACATGAAATTGGTAAAAGGACATCATAAATGTAGAAGCATACAACTACTTTAATTTATAGCTAAAAAGGACAAAAAAATTGTAAGTCGTTGAGGTGGAGCCAAAACTAATAATAAGGTAATAATAAATCGGAGGTACTTGTCTTGCATTCAATACATAGACACATATATATTATATAATTATAAGCACATATGTATACCGTTATGTATGTACGTACTGTATATATATGTTCATAAAATTGTGTTTTATACATTAAAATTCAAAATATAGTATGATCCAGCTAGCATGTAACTTTTGTAACAACAAAATTGTTCAAACTATGCGATTCTAATTACTTCGTATAAGAAAATAATTAGAAACACTGGAGTCTCAACCCTTAATGTATATGTGCAGACAGCAGATATAGTATAGGTGGACTTGACATGGATTTTTAATAATTTTAATAAGAGGAAAATTGCTGTTGGCCTCGGAAATGACGGTTATTAAATGTATATAAGGAAACAATTAAAGACAATTCTGGATGTTTTTTTCAAAGGAAATTGACTTAAATCATGAAAAGGGTTTGAACTTTGAATGTACTAACTTGGAGTATGTCGGAATTTACCACTTTCGACTTCACTGTAAAATTCTATTTTAGGTAACCCTACACACACCGTATAAAGACAATAACCGAAATTAATCAAAAACTATTAAACCAAACTACTAATTCAGTGTAAGAAAATATTAAAGAAAAATCTAGGGCTTAGATCTTTTGTCCTCTCTATAAATAGAAGAAACAGCAAGGGTCTCTTGTCCTGTCACTCACAAGCTTCCTTCTTCTTTTTCTCACAGATCAAAGTTTATCACGTTCTTGTCTTCTTTAACTTTCTTATTTACCAGAAAAACTTCTTCTTATTGTGAAGCGATTTAGGGTTCAGAGGAATGTTGTTTGGCTCGAGGTCATGAAGAGTCATTCTGTAATCAAACACAAAACTCTAAATGATTCTCGGACCAGGCTTCATCCCCCTCAACCTATTTATCGCATTTCCCTCAAAAAAATCACTTTTATCATCACGGTCATTGACTCATGGTTGAGAATATATATGTTGTTGTTCATGTACATATATGTTTCTGAAGCTCATTGGTCCATCAAGATTCGTTTTATGAGTCGTGTATAATTATATTAATTATCACTGAGGCAAACTCGCTTCAAATAGCTAGAGTCATGTTCATATCCATCATTTTTTCCTCTATGTTTCATTGTTTCCCCTTTTTCTTACGCAGAGTAACAAAAGAAAATCTACGTACGTACCTTTCAGAGACATTTCATTTTACCTTTTCTTACACTTTACTGTGCAGAGGGTTCATTTACCTTCTTTTTTAACGTTTGGTATATATTCATTCACATTCACTTTGGGAAAAGTTACATAATCATGAAACAACAATCTCTATAGGCATCTTGGAGGATATAAATAAGATTGTGAGAGTACAACTTGTGGATTCGCCCATTTTTTTTTACCTTTTCACATCTATGAGTTCCGTTTATGACTTTTTCCAAGTTTCCAATAAAACTAGTGACCTATGGCTATGAATATTGATTTATGGTATACGTTTTTTTTTTTTTTTTTGGGTAAGAGTTTATTGTATTGAACTGATAAAGTGGAGAAAGTAAAGAAAAATAAGAAGGTATAATGTACAAAGAGGAAAAGAAAGCTTTGCACGTGAATGATATGAAAATTGAAAAGGATGGCTTTCCCCAATACTAGAAGTCCCGTCAAGTTAAAATGTTGTAGTACACGTAACAGGAAAGTGGAAACTTTTTTTTTTTTGTTAAAGGAAAGTGGAAACTATCTTTATTCGGAGGTGATTGTTGCATAAACGAGTTTTAATTCCCAGATTGATTGATTGTTTTTTCATGAAACAAATCTATATAAGAGAGAGTGTTTCGATAGACTAGGGGGTGTAAATTATAATTTTGTAAAGCTAGTAAACATTTTTGCAATTTTACAAATCGTCTGTTAAGAAAAAAAAAAATTGATACTTTAAGGATGTGATTACAAAAAAAAGGAAAATAACAAAAGTGATGGTACGTTGGTAGCTAGCGAAATACGGTTTTTCAAAAGGAACTAACGTGGAAAATTATTATTATTTGATTAACTCTTATCAAATTGATATTTCTTTAGATTAGACGTTAAAAGCAAAAAAAAGTTTTACCGGCCATTTGGTCACAAAATGAAACATCTGAGGATTGGAATTCTAATTTCAAAGAAAGCACATCACATACCAAAACGGTGCCGTTTCGGCAGACACGACTAAACGTCGCCTTTTGCTCGTCGATTTTATTTTTTTTTGTTTTAAAAACAAAAAATAGAATCAGTTAGTTATTCCAACCAATCCGACGCATCTCTAATTTCTTCTTTGCTCTTTCTGAAAAACTGCATCTTCTCTTCTTCTTCTTCTTCTTCTTCTTTTTCTGAATTAACTCTTGATTTGATGGAGCCTCATAACGTGGAGTCCGATCTTCAATCACTGAGAAGATTATACGGTCTTCTCCATTCAAATGCAAACAACGAATCGATACCCGAAGCATTTTATGTGAGTTTAACTTCTATGTGATTCTCATCTCCAACCTTAGAATCAGAGAAGAATCACATATCTCTATCATCAAATTAATCTGACATTAATAACCTTGAACTTCGCAGTTAGATGAGAATACTCAGTTTCTACTAAAGCGCATGCTCGATTACACGACAAACGAACTTTTGGATAGACAAACAAAGGTTAGTATTTATCTATCGATCGGACTCTGTTTTCGCATGTTTCTGCTTCTGAAAATTTGGCAACTGTAATTTTAAATTTTGTTCGCTTGTTACAGATACTTGCACAGGTACAGTTAGTTTTGCCGCAGAGAGTTTCTACACCAAGCAAAAACTCAGTCTCAAAGGGCATCACTAAATTGCCGAGTAAGACCGGTTTAACAGAGGAAGTCGTTGATTCAATCGAACGAATCGACACACAGCTTTCAGCTTTTCGTTTTTGTTCTCGCCGTGTGGGCTCTGATGATCGTAGAGCAAGGTCTCGCAAGCCTCCTAGTGTTAGTATTGTTGCTCCCATGGAAGATCATTACGAGACACAAAGGCTAAGCGAGAAGGCGTTGATGGAGCGCAGACAAAGCTACGAAGCCTCTGTTTCTGGTTTAAGAAGCAATTACACGCCAATGAGGAAGCAAATGATTCATCAGACTCCAAGCGTGACAAGTCCTGCAGAGGCAATAATTGGACGCCGTGAGTCACAAGGAAGCTCTTCTCCTCCTGATGATCAGTTTGTTAGGGTCAGGTCAAAGCCGCCATTACCGCCTCCTCCTGTAAGGAAGCCGAGTCAGAGTAACATCACGTCACGCAAGACGTTGAGTATCAAACCAACTTTGTTGGACCAAGAAACCGAGACTTGGGATGAAGAAGATTCGACTGATAAAGAGAGTGGAAAGTCACGCTCTGAGACAAGCTCGGAAGATGAGGAAGAAGAATCAGAAGAAACCTCTGGGGAAAGAAGATCAAACTCTGGCTCAAGCTGGGAAACTCAGGGTGAGAGTGGCACCGAGTCATACTCATCAGATCCACCGCAGAGTGAAGATGATGGCTCCTCTGAGGTCAGTGACTCTCCTCCGCGTAAAAAGAGAGACAGATCAAGCGACTACGCAAAAAAGACGATGGGGAGGTTTAAAAGATTGAAGGACAAAATAGGACAGGTGTTTCACCACCATCACCACCACCACCATCACCACCACGAAAAGGAGCAAGGCCGGAAGCCATTACAGAGTACAATTCATCAGAAAGACAAAGAGAAATCAACTGATGAGAGACGGAGTAAATCAGAATCCAAAGGTCTCACTACACGTAAGCACAAAGGTGTGCAGTTTCATACACTAGTGGACGGATTGATGAGACATAAAAAGCACTCAAAGAAACAAAAGCAGAAGCTGCCGAGCCATGGCAGGAAAAAGCATTGGTGGAAAATAGCTAAGCGTCAACGTGGTCTCAAGTTTCTCAAAAACTAGTCTAAAGAAATTGTAAAAAAACTTAAAAGAGTTGCAAGTTTCATGTCTCTGAAATCTTTATTTTTTTCTTTTAAGAAAACCTAGTTAAGAGATAAATCACTTAGCGCCTGAACAGGAGATGCAGTAGCATCACGGCACTTCTGACACTCCTTATGAAGCCAAGTGTTTCCATAGGTGCATCGATCGCAGAACCATTTAGGACCACCAAAGTTGTCGTAAGACTTGACCTTCACGTCGACTAAACCATCTTGTAAAGTCTTGATGAAATGATAAAAGTAGTTACCAATGCTGCTTGTCCCGGTGGTTAACGTATGCCTAAACTTACAAAGCTCTTCAACAGTATCTACCAAGAAGGCTCCTTCTGTTTCGTCTAGCAAGGTCTTTATGTAACTGTTGAGAAGATCGGTTGCATTTTCTTGAAGGAATCTCAAGTACTCTTTCTTCGACATCTCACAATCTGTGTGGAGATGTTCGTACACACAGCTCCATTTAAGGACTTGTCTGCATTGGATAATCAGCATCAATCCTACTCTCACAATACTAACATCTTTCTCTTTCATGCTATCCGGTTTCTTGATGATGTATCCGTCAAAATCGTCTAGATCGCTCTTAGCTTCCTCCATTGAAATCTGAGCCGCCTTCCATTTATCCACACAAGAAACCCAGTAGTCATCGTGTTCATCTGATTCCTCTAAGGCACTTAAGTCTTTAGACAACCAATCAGAGGCGTTGCTACAGGTCACTGGTCTGTGTGACTCAAGCTTGCATCTCCAACAAAAGGTGTGACTACAGAGACACACCACGTTTAAACCATACGCTTCAGCATCGCTCGCTTGATGAAACTTAATGATGTAGTTGCAATCCGGTGAAGGACACTGTTTGATCATCTCTTTCTTGATTCCTTCTAGGTATGATCTCAGAACGTAACTCTCGAACATTTCTTTGTCACGTACTGTTAGCTTCTCGACCGTGTCATGTCCAAACGCAGCTCGACAATCTTGATCAGGACAAGAGATTACAGTAGTTTGGTTTTTCTCCAGAGAGTAGAAGTTCTTGTCAAGATACTCTCTCCAACAAGTTGTACAGAACTTGTGAGAACAAAACGGAGTGGAGATAAAATCATCAAAAGTTTTCATGCAAATCCCACAAGATGAATCTGGATTCGAATCATTTCCTTCAACTCCAACATCATCATCATCACCACTACCATCTTCAAACTCATAAAAGTCATCACCAGTCTTGGAGAAAATCACAAAAGATGAATCTCCATCCGAATCAATAACAACAACTGATTTCAAACCTGATTCCGTCAATAGATTCTCCTTGTCTTCACCTAAACGGTCCGAAACCCTAAGCGAGTCCCATCGGAAATACATGAGAAGAACGGTCGCATCGGATCTTGAAACCCAGAAGATCTCGGAGATTTCGTCGATCTGTTTCTTCATCTTCTCTTGAACTTCATCTCTCGTTAGAAACGAGTACGGTCTCTGTCGATCTTCCTCCATTGAAAATGACGTGACGACAATCAGAAACAAATTACCAAAGAGATACGAATAAACTCCCAATGAATAGGGTTATAGCTTGCGCATCAATCAACAGAAGGTAAAGCGAACTATCGTCTTTTGGGTTTCTTTTTTCTTACTGTCTAGGGTTTTCCTTTTTTTCACTCTCCTTATGGAGGAGATAACACCACTCTGTTTCTGCCATTACAAAATTGTTTGATAGTTCATATTATTAGAAATTTGGCCCATTGGACCCTAATCCTTCTAATACTTGTGATCTAAATTAATAACTACACCGTCCAATAATTAAAAAATATATATTTGGGTCGACGTTGATTTTTGATTTCTGACAGTTGATTACACTTTGCTCTGTTCTTAAAGCTATCTACTGGTTCTTGCATTGATGGCAAAACCATTAAAGGTCAAGGTGGTGTCAAGAGCGAAAGCTAAGTAATGTAAAAGCCATTTATTTTTCCAAAACAAAGGTTCAAGAACATGAGAAGATAGAGAGGCTCTCTATAAGGCGACGGAAAGATATAGCAAGTTCCTTTGGCGATGCTGATGACGTATCCAATAAACAAACCAAGTTGTCTATAACAGCTCGGCGAAATTAAAGGTAGCATCACTGCTTGCAAATAACTACCGAATCCTTTTCCAGATTTTGGGCTGGATGGCTGAGATTATGTGAATGTGAAATTCCAGGATCAATCCCTCTGGATCCCCTTTGAAGAGAAAGGAGAAAGTACAGTATAATGAATGTTGCAAGGAAAACACAGGAGTCACATTTGCATTAATTTAGAATTACAAAATGCCAATATATGTGTCATTATCTCTGGACGATGTTAATAATTCTTATTAAGCAAATCATCAGTCTAGGAATACCACAAGTCACAAGTACTCAAAGGAACCTGGATCAGAAATACAGCAACAAAAGTTTTACATCAACAATCTAATTCCCTGCTGTAAGATTTGACAAAGAAAGAGTGTAGATTGATGAAGTATAATCGATG